>MU871109.1:0-21385 GCA_036418205.1 Ostertagia ostertagi
CAAAGCTATTGTATAGTGTGATTTTGAAAAAAAGCTTGTAAATTTAAGCTCCCCGCATTGGATCTGTCGTCGAGGGCGACGACAAGGCGGCGGGGGGGCATGTTAGATAGAGGGTCGGAGAGTCCCAGTGCCAGGGTGCCGCTGAAGAGAAGGGCGCTTTAAGGGGTCAGTTATGATGCGATCCTGATCGGTCTGTGATCGCGCGGGACCGCAGAGTTGTTTACGAAGAGAGGGCGCGGGAAGGGTGATATAAAAGGTACATAGAGAGTTGACTAGTGTTCTGTTTCCGTTCGGACATTGCGTCTGCTGGGAGTCGTCGGACTCCTGATCTATCAGTTCACCTTCCCCCTCCCCAACTTGTTCGCCTGTGTGGCACCAAACCAAGCCTGTGTGGCTCCTACCCGCCTGTGTGGCTGAGACCTTGTATCTGTGTGATCCCGACATTCGGCAGTCCGCAGCTCATCTCGTCCGTGACAGTCCCTACGCTCACTGGAAACCGCTCCGACCTTCAACTCAATTCATCTGATCCGTCTTTTCTAATTTGTTTTGTTTATTCCGTTCATTCGCATTGAGATTGTTGCGTTTTTGAGTTAATAAATTGTGTGGTTTTTTCTGTGTAATCCTTGCAACTGAACGGTACTGATCCGGAATCAGATACTTCATACTAATTTTACTTGCTTTTCGGCCTTACAAACGTAAAAACAGAGTTGGCCGCTGCACACGCATCGCCTGTTGTTGGGATCGCGAGCTATGAAGGCGGTACATAGGGGTACTGTACTTTTTTCGTGGTAGAGCTTATTCAGCTGCATTTCCTTCGCTACGCCTGTTTTGAAAATGATTCGCACCAACCAAGTCATGCTAGAAGTTAATTTTCCAAAGGCATGCCCAGGACCAAACTGGAGTGGTTCTTGGACACGAATATGAAGGTATTGGTAGAGAAGTGCTGGCAGTAGAAGAAAAAGGGAAAGAATCTGTCGAAAACGCTCACGTTGAGGGCTTGCTCACCTTAGCGCAGCTGTGCACAAGAATAGGTAACGAGAGACGACGCAGACTTTGTGGCGAGGGAGCGTAACAGATGAGAGGGCGCCAGACAACAGCCTGCTGCAGAAGGGGAACATTGCAGCTGCTGCAGCTAACTTTGCAAGGCCCTAGCGCCTTGTCGGTGATTTCCATGCACGGGAATGCCACATCTGTGATTGTCCTCTAGGGTCTATCCTACAGACCGAAGGGAATCGTTCACACGACCTCTGCCTGGGTTGTGCCTTTAATTCAGACCGTCAAGCTCCAATTTTACAATCGGGACTTTATTGACAGACTGCAATGACAATCAGTGTGCATCTTTTTGGGGATGAACCCGCTGAGAGCCGTCACCTCCTCGATTGCTCTTAGATAACCATAAAGAAAGCATAAGAGTTACACTTGCAAGGGTGTGGTTCACTAGGACAGAAAGCGACTTTTTCGCGTTTCGCAGCGCGAAACATTTTTCGCTGCGGGAACCTCGGGTCCACTGATTTTCGCTGCGGGAACCTCGGTCCACTGATGATCAAAGGTGGTCCGAGCTTACCGCAACGAAAAATGTTCGCGCTGCGTAACGCGAAAAATTCGCGGCGCAATGTGGCTCGGGGGTGGGCCACCTCGCAACATCGCGTCAAAATCACGGAAACGCTCCGTTTTAGGACTAAGCTTTTGAAGAGGAGAGGAACTCCGGTGTACGGAAGCAATTTTCGTATTCTCCGGAGTTCGTCCCTGGCTTAGTCCTAGATGACTTTTCTCAGAGTGCCCCCCCCCAGCCACATTGAGCCGAATTCGCTCTCTGTACTAGTGAACCACACCTAATGGACCACTCCGATGTGAAAGGCTACTCTGCATGAATTTGCCCCACTTAGGCTGGTGTCAGAGTCAACGATCGGTCACGCGATTCACTGAGATCACAAGTACTGACCAATATTGCGAGGTACTCTCCAATCCCGACGCCATTTCTGCTTGATACTGATGGTTGAATCACGACTGTTCATGATTCTACTTGTTTCATATTCATTTATTCAATGTTCAAAAAGGGCACATCAATTTCTGCATTCGTGATTTTTGCAAATCGCGCAAATCGCGCAGACGGTTCGTGGAGTCTGACACTAGCCTTACATGAAAGCTAGACGAACTCAATGGTAAACTATTCATTGAGCTAGAATTCTGAAAAAGCAGCCATAAGGCCGTGTTCACCATTTATTCAACATATAATAATTACAGAGGTAAGAAACATTACAACTTATTACAATGTCCTAAATACGTCCAGAGCGAGACAAACTCCGTAAATATCTAAGTTATCGAGAGTATTCGGAAGAAAACTCCGACGTTCGACGGGTGGTGGGTGTACCGGACATATATGAAGGAGGTTCATCGAACATATAAGTTGGTGGAGGCATCGCTTTTGGTTGTTGACCGGATGAACTGTCGCTGGGAGTCAAGTCGAAGGTATTTTCCATTTTCGTGTAGTCTGTGGTCATTTCGCCAAACGATGGCACTTTTTCCGAAGTCATCGAGTATAGATCTTTCTGAAGAAGATACTCTCTATTAAAAGTAGAAATAATGATGGGATCAAAAGGAATAGATAAACCAGCTCACGTGAGATCGATCTGTTGTAGTGTATGGATCATTCTAAAAACGGAGATATTTCTAGAGAAAGACCTTTCTTGAAATCATACGAGGAGGAAAAGAAACGTACGTAGGAGCGATCAGTTGCAGCGTATGGATCTCCCAATTTTCGCGGTTGAGCAGCACCAGCTGAAACGTCGGGAACGGTAAATCCAGATTCTTGTCTATGACGGCGACGAATATCGTCATAACTGGTTGAGGAGTGACCGACATTGTACTAAATTAACAAGTTATTAACGTTCTTCACCGGGGTAGATTAGCTAAAGTCGACGCTGGTATGCGGATCTCCCATAAACAAATGCATACAGATCATCACCACACGAATACTAGAAGTGCAACTATTCGTGCTAATCGGTTGTAGAGTGGCAAGAGATATGAATATCACACAACTCCGAAATTGTCGCTCGACGGCTAATAGGTTTCAACAGGAAACTGAACATGCTACTGACCAAGGGAAGGCATTCAACTTCCCATGGAACTTTGAATTGAGACCCAGATATATCGATAGAGCTTCAAACGCTGATTACAAATATGGAAACTAAAACTGCAAAATGAACCTGCCAAGGAAGTTGTGAGCAGTCAAAGTTGGCTGGAAGTAAAGCGTTACATATGAATCGTGGTAGCCTCCGGGCTTTCAGGTCGCTAGGAGTAGTGGTAGTGCTCTCGAAATTTGCACTCCAACGGGAAGAGAACTTGACCTCCCGGTGAAGAGCGAGGGCACTACCACTACTCCGCGGCGACTCTGAAAGCCCGGAGGCTAGCACGGTGTGTAATGCTTTACTTCCAGCCAACTTTGACTGCTCACAACTTCCTTGGCAGGTTCATTTTGCAGTTTTAGTTTCCATATTTGTAATCAGCGTTTGAAGCTCTATCGATATATCTGGGTCTCAACTCGAAGTTCCATGGGAAATTGAACGTCTTTCCTGTTGAGGCCTTCAATGTTGACCGGCGACCGCGAGCTCAACTTCCATAAAATAACCGCTCGGCCATTGTGTCGTTTTACGACAGAAGCTATATCTATAATACCTTATTTGAACTGTAAATACCTTTTGCCACATCTTGGCAACGAAAGGTTGTATACGTTCGCGGCACTGTCCCATGGCTAGTACGTTAACAGTGGTCAGCGTACCAATGCCCATTATGGCATAGAAAGGCCATCCTTTTGGTCCGAAATGATATTGAGGTGGAAGACGAGTTCGAGCAAAATACAGCGAACCAAGCACAGCGGCTGTGATTGGTAGCCCACGAGTCATTGTGACCTGAAAATGTTTGATACTAAATGGAGAGTTCGTAAAACTATGCGGAACACTTTGGATTTGATCGAGAGTCACCTATCCAAGTACTTCTTACAATCAACCCGAAAGTCTCCCTCCGTAATCATACTTGTCTTACACTTTCCCTCCTTTCCCTCTACGGAAATGCTACTACGGTGGGATAGCAAAGAAATTTACATCACGAACAATTAGGCTTTCGTTCTACAACTCTAGCCGAATTCTTTTTTCCTTAACGGAATTGTGTTCAGGGTGCTAACTTAGTTGGGGGGGGGCCACGCGGCGGCGCGGCAGTCTGCTCGCCTGGCATGTTCGGAAATCCGTGGGCCAGGGGGAGTGTAGGGGGTGGGGGGTGGGGGCAGTCACTTGACATGCGTGAAAAGCTGGAATGTTCGAGTTTACACTGTCTCGCTCGAGAGAGCCCAGGTGAGCAGACTGCCGCGCCGCCGCGTGGCCCCCCCTCAGAAGTAAGTGAGCTTGAACACCCACACTAGCCTCCATTAGCCCAAGAAACAGGGAATGCAAAATAGTGTATTCGTTAAGACGATCGTTAAGAAGTCCATGGCAAAGCTTTTTAAACACGGCACGGCGAGGATTCATGCTTAAGTTTCACCAGAAAACATTTTTGCGACGTTTTGAGTGAAATGTGAGGGTGAATTGTGCGAGTCGATCGATAATGTAACCCTGAGGCCGCGTTCATAGTTCGCGACTCCGGAGATTAGGATAGTACGCGACAATGAAAAACATATGTATTGACGGGAGATTAGGATAGTAGTAGAGTAGTAGAGATTGCGCTGACAAGATTAGATACGTATCGATTGAAATCGCCGGAGAGTAGTAGATTGCGATATTACGATAGTAGGATAGTAGGAGATTAGGATAGTAGTAGATTAGGATAGTGCGCTGACAAGATTAGATATGTATTGATCTATTCGCTTGAAGTCGCCCAATCTACTACTCTCCAGCGATTTCAATCGATACGTATCCAATCTTGTCAGCGCAATCTCCTACTCTACTACTATCCTGATATCCTACTGTGAACTATGAATGCGGCCTATCTAACCCTAGGAAATTATCAAAAGTAGGAGACGTAGAGGGCGGAAGTGGTGTAGTGGCAAGTGGCACGCTTACCACGCGAGCGGTCCGGGGATCAAATCCTGGGTCGTGAGTCGCCCGGGCCAACCAAGCCTTCCATCCCTCCGGGGTCGGTTAATTGGTACCAGACTTGTCTGGGAGGATAAAAACACTGACTTGTACATCGGCTGGCCCCCGCAAGTCATTGTATAGGCCACATCGCATTCAAACGCCACTACGAATGTACAAATGGAAGTAGAATGCGTGCCGCATCCCAAAAAGGGATTGATCAACGGCAAATGCTTTATCCTTTAGGAGACGTAGAAGATGAAATGCGTCTCAAGCTTTCACAAAGCAAACTTCATGCCCAATTTGAAGAGAAAACCAAAAACTGCCAATTCTAACTGGCGATATATGTAGTCGTCCAGAAATGGTTGTAAAAGTGGTATCTAACCTACCTCCCTCGTGCATGCACTCAAAGTATCAGTGAGTTCCTTGCGTTCATCACTAGACATTTTATTCAGCAATTTTTGCAACTCCTCATTGTTCAAATTCACCTTCTCCAAATTCCCATTACTGAACGACATTCCTGAAATATGTATAAGAGTAGAGAAATAGCAAGCAGCTATAGAAAACGCTGATGTAAGTGAGTTGGGAGGGTCACGCGTCGGCGCAGTGTCTGTCAAACGCAATGGCACTGAGCCCGAGTCTAGAAGAAGGCTCAAATAAGCCAAAAGTCAACCACAAATCATAATGTTCACAGCTGACCCACCCTTTCATGAGCTCAGGTTTACATGGGAAGGCTCCCAGGTCGCCATGGCCATTCAAGAAGAGATGTATACCACTAGATGTGCCTTTGAACGCTGATCTCAAATCTACCTTCCAAATCTGCTAAACGATTCTCTGAACGGAGTTATGAAGCAAAACAGCGCAACGGTAGTGGTCGGGATTTGCAGTCAAAACGTCGTAGGATCGGCCCCTGATCGCGTCTACTGTTTTGCCTTCTTCAGGAGTACAGCTAAAAGGCTTTAATAGCCTATTTAGCCTAATTCCTGAAGAACGCAAGACAGTAAACGCGATCAGGGGCCGATCCTACGACGTTTTGACTGCAAATCCCGACCACTGCCGTTGCGCTGTTTTGCTTCATAACTCCATTCAGAGAATCGTTTAGCAGATTTGGAAGGTAGATTTGAGATCAGCGTTCAAAGGCACATCTAGTGGTATACATCTCTTCTTGAATGGCCATGGCGACCTGAGAGCCTTTCCTTGTTAGACCCATGGCGCTTGAAAAACGGCGCCGCTGCGGCATTTTTCGCTACGAGAAGCTCGGGTCCACTGTTGATCAACGGTGGACCTGAGGATTCCCGCAGCGAAAAATGTTTCGTGCGAAACGCGAAAAAGTTCGCTTTCTGTCCTAGTGAACCACACCCTAACTCACTTAGCACCGAAAACTAATGCTTCCGAGAATGATTGATTGGAAAAATGTTCAGAGAGAAGGGATCAGTGAATCCAACTCGAAAATAGAATAGAATAGAAGTTTCGACTGGAATACAAAATCCGTGGACTTCCCGCTCTCAACGATCAGAGGACATCGTTCGATTGCTGCTAGTGACCAGTTGGTGAATTGACGCAACACTTTCGTCTATACTTCTCAAAACATGGTTGAGTTGTTTGCGGAATATTGAAAAATTGCATAAGGGGAACATTCCACTTTGAACTGCAAAACATAACCAAGCAAGAAAGAAACGTACGAATACGCTTGTGTGTTGGGGGAGGGGGTGGTTCGCTCGGCAATGGAGCGACTTTTTTCGCATTAAGAGCGCAAAACATTTCTGTAGAACCTCTGGGACCTGAGGTTCCCGCAGCGAGAAATCTTTCGCGCTGCGAAACGCGAAAAAATTCGCTTCTATCCTAGTGTACCACACCCCGGAGGGGGGAGGGCGTCGCGGCACAGTACCTTTCGCAGGACAGGGAAGCTCCAGGATGTGAAGACCATTTTGTTCACGCAAGAAGGGACTAAGCATTTACTCAAGTGGAAGTACATATACTCCATATCTCGAAGTCAGATTAGGCGTGTCTATGGGTTTGACGTGGCGGCCGCCGCACTTGATGGAAGAAGTTGCGCGGATAAGCTGCTTCCAGCATGCTTTGCTGATATCCACGGAGTGTTAGAAACATATCATTCACATGACTTCTATCAAGTTCGTCAACGGCCACGTCAATGCATAACCACGCCTAATCTATCGAAATATCGACTATATCTGTCATGGGTTGCAATTCTTGAGTACCCTACGTTGCAATGCCCTCCCCTGGCACAGTAGCGCCCGCAAGGAAACCAAGTGAATCAGTAGCAGAAAATGCAGACTAAACATCTTACCGAAGTGACTTTGTGAAGTAAAATAGAAGGATGAACAGGCTGATGAGTTCACAAATAACGCGCTCCATCGACAAGGTGAATGACGCGACGCGACGGCCATCACCGTCGGCATCCGCTGCCTGTTGAACAGCTGATTCATCAGACGACGCCTACTTCCTTTGATGTCCCTGCGCCTGGTTTTCTTGTCAAAGCATTCTTCTTGTTCTTATCAGCTCGCAGAAGTCGACATGTTTTGATCAGGCACCAGAAAATTGACAGAGCCTTGTTTTTCGGTCTTGCTTATTTCTTCCAAAACTAGTTCATCCTTGCATCTATTCATTTAAGGTGAAAGAGTGCATAGCTTCTTTTGTATAAGCGGTGTACTGATCTTCCCATAGTCCTTAACCATTCATACTCTGCTCTTGGCCTTATCATTTGTTTTCATTCGGGGATTCAGTGGTGCAGCACGTCACCGCGACTGTTTTCCTCAATGTTTTCCAAGTATTTTATCTGTTCATAATTTTCCTGCAGAATTCAGGCGTATATATATATATATATATATATACTATTACATATATACTGCTCCTTGAATGCTACATTACCCCTATTTCTCCGAATATGCTTCATCGAATGTTGCGAACAGCGATCAGAGGATTGAGTGGTTTCTCCCTATCTTAAAAACGTCTTCGAAAGTACAAAGAACAAGGTGTCATGTACTCCCGAAAACCCTCTGTTATTCTTCAGTGCTGAGGGCTTGTTTGAAAAATTACTTATGAAGGAGTAGTATGGTAACTGGTTGGCTTATTGTCAGGTTGTCGAAATTGCAGAGATTATGGTAAATGCGAATACGGTGGATCGACAAGTCACGAGACGCTGATAGAGTTTTAAAGAACTAGTCACAAAATGTTTCATTTGGCGGATTTTCATTACACAGAGTGATAACTAGTAGCGAGAGCAATCGCGGTTTTATTGAGTTTACCATAGTTCCTGCCCGATTTTTGTTCAAATTCAACTTTTTCAACTCAGGGGCCGGGTGCAGCAAGCCCCAACTAGGGGATGGGGATGAATCCCCTATCGCAACTAGTGATAAGTTCCACGGCTGGATATTCCCTTTTGGGTGAGGGATTCATCCCCAGGTTGGGGATATGTCCCCAAGGTTGCGGGATATCATCCCCACCTTGGGGATATGTCCCCTCATCCGACACTCAGCAAGAGATCGTTCAAGGGTTTCGTCACTGGACCCATCATTTTTCGATGGGTCCTATGACGCTACCGTCTCTGCCGGCAGAGGATCCCTCTTGCCGAGACTGAGGGATTCGTCACGACGATAGGCGACGCGGAGTATCGACGGCAGTGACCATGCCGCATGGTCGCTTCATAGGACCCATCGAAAAATGATGGTCCCTGTGACGAAACCCTTGAGCATCTCTTGCTGAATGTCGGGTGAGAGGACATGTCCACGAAGTTGGGGGATGTTCCCGAGGTTGGGGACAGGTGAGGGGAACTCATCCCCTAGTTGGGTGAGGGGATGGGGGTCCCCATCCCCTCGTTGGGGCTTGCTGCACCCGGCCCCTGATGTCTACTGTCCGTATCTCGGTCAGATCAAGCGTGTCTATAGGTTTGATGTTTTCGTCGCCGCATTTGATGGAAGCTGTGTGGATCAGTTTTTTCTAACATACTCCGCTGGACGGTGAGAAATGTACTGTACCTCACAGCCTGGTTTTACCAGCTCAATCAAAGCCCAAGTTCCGTTTTCATGATGTGTTGGATTGAGAGTGGGTTCTGTTCATCTGCTGCTTTGCTCCAGCAGGCAAGAATGTTGCCAGAAGAATCATCATTGAATAGCCCGAGGTTGTAAATGTCTCAAAATCTCTTTTCTTCGAATAGACGCCCGGCCTCACATTGCAGAGATAACTCGCCACGTTTCGAAGAAAATTAGCTGGACCACGATATCATTACTAGCATATAGCCTGAACATTACTCTTCGGACTGTCCCCTTCGCAATGCCTTGAAGCAGCAGCAGCGACAAAAGAAAAGGTAATGGATACAACCACCCCAAAAATTTCCTTCCCAAATTCTTCACTCTTAGCTCCACTCATTCTGGGAGGAAAGCACAACGTTTTCCTGGATGCTATAAATGATATGACAGTGGTTATATTTCTGATCATTTTTTCTTTGTCTTTTTGCCGGTATTTGGATTGGTACGTAACAGGGCTGGACGCAGTGGGTCGTTTGAGCGCGCTCGACCCTGGTTCAACCGTTGAGTAAATTGTCTCCAAATGCAGTTTTTCTATCAGATTTTTGACTTTGTGTAATAAAATTGCAATGTACTAAATGTAGCTGCAGTCCCAAAACTTTACATTATATATTGCTCTTAGAAAACTGGAAGTTTGGAAGGGAAAAGGATTTCAAAGGGGTGGGAGGAAAAAACTTTTGGAGCTAATGAGTACAGTGGAGTTTCCGTTACAATTCGAATCGCTCCCAGTGTCTGAAGACTGTAAAAAGAGGAACAAGTCTTGTTTAGTGATTTGTGTTCAGTCTAATCAAGAAAAACCCTCTCAATATGCTGCGGGCTCAGTGCCACATTCCAAAATATTCCATAAGTTGAATATTCCTGTGTACCCTGCTAGCTGAAACATTATGAAGTTTGCCAGTAGATACAGAACTGATAAAAAGGTTTCAAATAACAAAACTTTGAGGTGCCACCCAACGTTGGGTGCCACTGTCGCCAAAACGGAAAAAAAGATGAAAACTCTAAGGAATGGAAGTTCGAAATTCGAACAGAAATTGTGGGGAAACACAATATTTCCCCAAATCTTTACAGTTTGATTTTTTAGGTTTTTATTCTCTCAATTTCTTCTTAAAATACACGGCTTTTCAGCATACCTTATGGTGAGTATAGTGCCGTCAGAAAACGGATTCAAAAAATCTGCTGGAGTTCAGCTGCAAATTTTGTGGCTACATGAATAGGTCAACCCAATTTTTGTTGTCATTTTTTCAATGCCCACTATATTTCCCTCAGAAGCGGTGTCGTTTTTCGCTTTCAGCTATTCTTATTTTCACGTTGGGAGATTGTCACACTCTTTGACTTGCTTTTGGATACGCGAAGGCTTTTTTCCGTGTGAAGTTTGGACCAGAGTATTGCGAAAGGTGTTTTCGTGTGTAATCAGTTCTCGTCTCGGCCATGTCTTCACCAGTTTTTAGCCTGGGTACACACATCGTCCATCCTTCTCAGTCTCTCCCTCTCTCTGCGACCTTTTCCCATCTTTTACGCTTTTACGACTTTCATTGTACACACAGTCGCACACATTTTCAAGATATCTCCATCACGCCTTTTCAATTCTTTAGTGGGTTGAAACCTTTTCCCCTACACACCGTACCTCCGTCCCTTTCTGCAGCTAATACCGTTGTCAGGACCAAATCTGTTCCAACGAGGGGATAGGAGAATGTTGGGGCATTTGGTGCAGAACACTTAAGGCATGAAACCACAGCAAAACCTTTTTTTCTTGTTTTTTGGTAAAGTAATACTGATCTGGTTTTTTTTTCACAAAAGAATTGGTACACCCATCCTGTAGCTCATTCTTCACCAAATACTGAGATTACCATAATTTGCACGGACCACTTCATCGAATGGCTCCTAGGGCAAGAGTCAGACTCCGAGACTAATCATTAGTGAGTCGCGCGGCTTCGCTGACGATTGCTCATAATCGGATACTTGTTTCATTGGAGTAGATCAAAGCAATGTGATAGATTTAGGTAATAGTTAAGGAGTACGCTCTGGAAACGGTATTGTAAATAGAGAACTTAACAGATTTCTAAAATATTCTAAAAATTTGTCCTAAGAGCGAAAACTTCAAAGTTTTATTGAGGATAAGAGAGGAAAGGTAGGTGGGATGGATCACGGAGCCTGGGATGATGAAAGATGGAAGAGGAGTGGAGAGGGGTCGAATTCTCGAGAAATTTCTTGACATTATTGTTGTAACCGTATCGGAACTCGCAGGATGCTTCCCATTGTTGCATCTGAAACAATAGAGCCCAAGAAAGCAGTAGCAACAATCCATTCTGCTGATATTTTTTTTCGCACTCCCGCAAACTAGTTTTCCGATGTTGTTGTTTGTTTTGGCGTTTCAAGCATGGCAGTAGTCAACTTTGCCTTACAAGGGTCGCTGCGTACAAAAGGTTGTTAGATTGCAAACCTGTAAACAAGGTCTCGATTTGAAACACCCTAGATGACACTTTTCAAACATTGACACTCACAGTGATCCCGATGTCCTTGGCAGCTAAAAATTCCTGTTCGTGCTTTGTCTATACGCCATCCTCCGATGACCTTTTTATTTCTCTTCATTTGAGAATTGATGAAGTGCCTTGGCACACATTCTCCGCGTTCCTAACTTGAATCATCCGTGATGTTTTGAATTTTGTGCCGATTTTATCGCATTATGTTAGTGGCATGTTTTGAAAGTTCCATTGTTTTTAGGTCATTTTGACCCGTAGGCCCGATGGATTCTCAATAAGTGGCAGTAGAACAGAAAAGAAGTGATCGATCGTTTGGAGTCTTTCTTAAGCAAATATGCTGCCTCTTTTATTTCTTTCTGTAATTTGGTTTTTTCCGTTAGGTATGTTTATATTTGATGTTTTGAATTATTTATTTTATTGATTTTTTTCATTTATCACTGTCTGAACTTCGAATCATTTGTTCCACTTTAGTATATCCACTGAATAATTTTGTCGATAATTACGAAACCTTGAATTATCGTGTTGTGAATACTGCCCGGAGAAAACGTTCATCGGGCTACGCTGAGCCTTTAAATTTGAAATTCTTCGCATATAATAGGTTCGTTCATTTTTTTTTGATTTCTTTTTCTTACAATTAGGGGCCGTACACTATTACTGGAGGAGCAAATTTTCTTTGTCTGCCCAACCAGGATTATCCTAAAGGCTACCTGAAATGTATGCATGTGTCGAAAATACGAACGTGCTGAAACTAAAGAAGCTATGTCGCTGAAAAGAAATAAATTCAAAAGGGTTTTTTTGTTCTTTGCCCTGAGGAGAGGATAGCATACGATTTTATAGTTCAATATGATTAAACTTATCTATGAGGAGTAGATGCGCAGCTTCGTAAGTAAGATTCAAGTATTTGTTAAATGGTGGGGTTAGAAAGGAACTGATCATAGGGAGGGGGTTTTTTCTCGAAGGCTTTTTTTCCTCTTGGGCCCACAGTTTATGCTTTTTCTTTTTAGGTCATTCCATTTAAGTCTATTGCCACTAGATCCTTATAATGATCATTTTCATCCTGATCATATATTAGACGAAGATGGTCGCTATGAGGAAATTGAGCCTCATAAGTTTCTGTACGAAGGATTCGTCAAAGGTTAGTTGTTCAGCGCCGTTTATCCATTCTCTATTGTGTGGTCTTTTTCATGTTTTGTCCGAAATCAAAATTTCTTCTACATTTTAACCACACATATGATCAGCATTATCTTTAGAATACATACTCGTTTTTCTTGCCAGTTGTGACTGGTTTTGATAAGATCAAACCAGTCATTCATTCCTATGGCAGCAACTCTTCTTTCTTTTTCAATATTACAACAACCATTCGCCTAGGATGGCTACCTACCTGAAATTTGTGTGAATTCAAGAGATGAAAATCACTTCGAAATGCTCATAATTTGTTACAAAAAAATTAAGCAAAATATTTATAATTGGATGATTCCCTGTGCATACCACTGTCGCCCAAGTTTTTATGCAAATGAAACATTTTTCTTGTATTTTCTTGAATTCGTAGTTTATGGTTTTCTTTTAAGATGACCCAGGATCTAAAGTGTACGGATCGATTCTTGACGGGGTGTTCGAAGGTCACATTCGAACAGGGGATGGTAATTCGTACAGTGTGGACAGAGCAGCAAAGTATTTCGATTATGATAGTCGTCCGTCCCAGTATCACTCTATTGTATACCGCGATGGTGACATTAATCACAACAAGATACGTGTGAAAAGGTTCGCATTATACCATCAGTTCGCTTATTTTGAAAATTTGCGCCGGAACAAATAAATATGCTACTGTCTTTTCCAGATCAGCGTCTTCTCCAGAATCAAGTGATATTGGTTTGCACTCATGCGGTTTGGATGATCGTGTGAAGCGGGACATGGAGCGGATACAGCGTTCTGCCGAAGCGCCTTCAGACGTGTACACCAATTACATGACTATGTACGTTTGCAATATTTTTCTTCCTGTTATGTTCATTTTGCATTACTTCTTGGGTTATGGATCACTTGGATTCATAGGATTTCTATAACAGATGGTTGAATCCGCCCCTTTTTCTCTCCTTACCTTTTATGGCACATTGTTTTTTTTTGCGACAATTACTGATTCATTCGATTTTTGAAGTATTTCGTAAAGAATCAATAGGTTGTAGGGAAAGTTCTCGCGGTTTTTGACACATATCATTACCTTAATTTTTTATCAACAAGAAAACATATTAGGAAACAAAGTAATCACCATCACGTTCTATCACTCTTCGCCATTTTTCGGGCAGACTTTTGATGCCTTCGGCAAAGAACTTTTCTGGCTTCGATTCAAAAAAGTTGCTCAACCAGAGCTCAACGTGCTTCGAAAAACCGCGAGAACTTTCCCTACAACCTAATAAAAGCATTAAGGCGGAAGGGTAATATTTTTCTCCTCTGTTACCCTTTCATAAACAATTAAATATGATTGGTAGTATTTAAGTGTTGGCTTAACCTCCTAACTTCTCTTATTCACTCGTGGCCAACATATGTATCAAATGAAACCGCGTGCTCTCTGCTTTATGATGTGTCTCCTTGTATTTTGCTCGTTCAACAGACTGGTTATCACATAAGAATACCAATGAAGCACTAATGAAGTTTTTCTTGTAGGCATGGACGATCGAAACGTGCAACTCGGGATAGTAATGGATTGTACACAGTGAGAACGTGTTCACTGTATCTTCAAGCCGATCACAAACTTTACGAACATATCAAACGCAAAGAGGGAAACAACGATCCAATACGGTGAGCTTTCACAGTGATGGAGCATGTCCAGTATTTTGTTTGTTTCTTTTTTCATTTCTATCAGGCGATATCAATGAGCATTTTCTATGCAGTTGGATTTGGATGACTTTTCGTGTCTTTCTAACGTAACGGAGGGCCGGAAGTCAGCTTGGGTTCATTATTATTTCGATGTTGATTAACATGGGCTCATTTATTAGCGCAAATTTTCGGCAAGCGAATGATAATTGCAAACGTAAAAATTCTTTGCTATCCTTTTCTAGTGCACTTCCCGTGTCTAATAGATGATCAGCGTACTCAAAAGTAGGGCAAGTAAGAATTAGTGACGGATTAGGGACGGACGTATTGCTTTGTGCTCTAATACTTCAGTTGAAGAATGTTCAAGTTTTTCTTGCGTTTTCTTAGGGGTTTTTTGGTGCGACTCCTCGAATGGTGTGAATTTCTCCGTGAAAATTATGTGGGCGAAGAAGAGGGTTGTTTTCAATGACAGGTAGTACGGAAAGTTGGGAAGGCAGGGATAGCCGAGTGGTTAAGAGGTTAGACTCATGTCTGCACCTCTGAAAACCGCGAGTTCGATCCCTGCCGAGGCTCTAAACCATGCCTTGCAAAAATTGCAAAAATGGTTCTAGTACCAGCGTCAGGCCCAGGTTGACAGGCCGGCTGATGAAGACCCCAGTCACAACCAAATATGTCTAAAAGTCGAAAAAGAAATCAGTGATAAAGCTAGGACGTCACCCGGAAGTGGCGCGCAGAACCCCCGCCCGAGTTCTGTGGTCAGTATGCGAGGGCTACCGAGGAGTGAACGGCCTCGGCCAAAGAAGCTAGTTCGAATTGGGACTCTGAACGTAGGATCGCTAACTGGGAAGTCCCGAGAGGTTGCTGATCTGATGACGCGCAGGAATATCCAAGTCCTATGCCTTCAGGAGACGCGATGGAAAGGTGCTAAGGCCAGGGAAATCGGGGAAGGTGTCAAGCTCTACTACAATGGAGAAGACACCAAGCGGAACGGCGTGGCCATAGCGGTAGCGGAGTCGCTCAAGGACTATGTCTCCGCTGTGAACAGGATCAGCGATCGGATCATGGCTGTGAGGATAGACACGAAGGAGGGGTACTGGACCATACTCTCCGTGTACGCACCGCAAGCCGGGTGCCCCGAAAGTGATAAGGACGAGTTCTATCTGAGCCTGGACGAAGCCATAAGATCGGTTCCGGAAGATGATTACCTGACCATAGCAGGTGACCTGAATGGTCACGTCGGTAGTGACAGAAGAGGCTTAGAAAGAGTGCACGGAGGTAGAGGGATAGGAACGAGGAACGCTGAGGGAGAGAGGGTTCTGGACCTGGCTACAGCCCACGACTGGCAGTCTGCAGCACGTTCTTCGCGAAAAGGGAATCTCAAAAGGTAACCTACAGCAGCGGAGGGAGACAGACGGAAATCGACCATGTGCTGGTAAGAAGATCAACCCTCAAAACTGTGAAGGATATCAAAGTTCTACCCGGCGAAGATCTGGCTCCCCAGCACAGGCCCCTCCTGGCAGACATTGCGATAGACCTCCCCAAGAAGACAAGGGTAAGAACCGAGAGGAGAATCCGGTGGTGGAAGCTGCACCAAGCGGAGAAGGATGACCTCAAGCGGAAGGATAATGGAAGCTGGCCTCCCGGATCCACAAGGACCAGTTCAGCTGACATGGAGCAATGCCGCTAAGGTTATCCTGCAATGCGCCAAAGGGTACTGGGAGAGACGCGAGGTGGATTCAGAGGAGACAAGGCAGCGTGGTTCTGGAACGAGGAGGTCCAGCGAGTCGTGAAGCAGAAGAAGGAAGCATACAAGCGCTGGCAGAAGACCCGGAGCCCCGAAGACCTCGCCACCTACAGAGTTGCAAGAGGCTCGCTAAGGCTGCTGTCGCCAAGGCGAAGAACACGGAAATGGACGCCTTGTACGAGAAGTTGGAAAGCAGAAACGCAGAGAAGTTCGTCTTCAGGCTGGCTAAGGCCCGCCATCGTGCTACTCAAGACATCAGGGTGGTGAAAAGTGTAAAAGGCAGCGATGGTGTCATCCTAAGGAAGCCAGCCGAAGTCAAGAGGAGGTGGGAAGAGTACTTCACGGGGCTTCTGAACGAGGAGTTCCCCCACAAGAACGACTCACGGGCAGAGGCCACAGCTGGTCCCATCGCACTCTGGACTAAGGATGAGGTTAGGTGTGCACTTGGGAGGATGAAGGTTGGAAAGGCGGTTGGCCCAGATGGGGTGCCAATCGAGGCATGGAAGGCGCTCGGAGAGTACGGCATAAGGTGGCTCACCAGCTTCCTGAACAAGGTAACAGTGGAAGGAAAGATGCCGGATGCATGGAGGACAAGTACCATCGTCCCCATCTTCAAACAGAAGGGCGACGCAATGGACTGCTCCAACTACCGCGGGATCAAGTTGACTGCGCATACCATGAAGCTGTACGAGCGACTGGTCGATAAGAAGCTGCGGGAGCTGGTCCCGATCTCCCAGGAACAGTTCGGGTTCATGCCCGAAAGATCTACAACGGATGCCATCTTCATCGCAAGGCAAGTGATGGAGAAGTATCGAGAGAAACGCCGACCCTGCTACCTAGCCTTCCTCGACCTGGAGAAGGCGTTCGACCGGCTACCGCGAGCAGTGCTATGGAGGTCGCTCAGGGAACGAAACGTGCCAGAACACCTGATCTCGCTGGTGAAGGACATGTACGAAGGAGCCAAAGCAGCCATACGCACCCCTCACGGCCTAACAAAGGAGATAAACATCACGGTTGGGGTGCATCAAGGGTCAGCTCTGAGCCCCTTCCTGTTCCTCCTAACGCTCGATACCATGGTGAAGGGCCTCATGGAAGGACCACTGAAGACCATCCTCTACGCTGACGACATCGCCCTGATAGCGGATAGTAGAGAGGAGCTACAGGCCAAGGTGCAGCAATGGCAGAAGGTCCTGGCAGAAGGCGGGCTACGGCTGAATGTCAAGAAGACCAAGTTCCTGAGCTCCGAAGAGGGTGCAGAGCCGATCGTAGACGGCCATGGTGAGACCATCGAAAGAGTGGAGGACTTCCGCTACCTTGGGAGCGATCTGGCAGCTGATGGCAGTGTGGATCAGGCGGTGAAGGCTCGGGTCAACACAGCATGGATGAAATGGAGGGAGTCCACTGGAATCCTCTGCGATCGAAGGTGCTCCAGAACGCTCAAAGGAAAGGTGTACCGGACAGTGGTAAGGCCTGCGATGCTATACGGCAGCGAGTGCTGGCCCCTGAACAAGAACCACGAAAGGCAGCTTCACTCCGCTGAGATGAGGATGCTGAGTGGGCCTGCGGCTGGACGCGGCTGGACAGGGTTAGAAACGAGGTCAGAGCGGTCATGCAGACTGCCCCTGTCCAGCTGAAGGTACGGGAACAGCGTCTACGATGGTATGGGCATGTGCTAAGGAGGCCACAGGATCATCCGATAAGAACAGCGATGGACTTCGAAGTGCAAGGCAAGCGACCGCGAGGAGCCCCAAGAAGAGGTGGAGAGATGTGATCAAGAAGGATCTAAGTGAAGTCATGGCCACAGCAGAGGACGCCCTGGACAGACTAAAGTGGCGACGACTGACAAAGACAGCGGACCCTGCGACTGCGCGGGACTAACGCTAGGGAGAAGAAGAAGAAGAAGAAGAAGTAGGAAAAGTTGATTTGAGCAATTGGAAAGGCAAGCTTTGTTTCTTATTACTATAGATATCTTTTAATATTACAAGATTACATTTTTATTATTACCAGTTGGGCTGCGCACGATACCGAGCGCGAGAGACGGCTGCGGTGAGTAGATGACTTGTGGGGGATGATACTGACCCGAGTTGCGCAATACATATGCAATCCGTATCGTATTGATAGCTCAGAAGTTTTCAGAGACACATATGCAATCAAACATCCACGGCCCGAGCCCCATACTTTTTCGACTTTTTCGAGCCGTCTTAGAAAAGAATTATAAATGCAGTGGGATACCCAGTTTACACCTATTTACACCCCGCCAGACTGAGCAATGCTCAGCCAGCTGAAGGGTATTTCATGCACAGAATGAATAGTTTTTTCTATCATTCTCTTTTTGCTTTGTGCACATGATGATACAGTCACGAATTTTTTTGCCAAGCATCTTCCCATGTTTGTAGGCCTTCTCGGGTTGCCTTACTTTCATGTATTTGAGAATCTGGAACATGGCAGAAGTGTTACTGATGGGAGTGGTTTGGGTTTTGGGAGTCTAGGTATAACGTGAAAGGGAGGAGAAAGAGGGTGGGAGAAGTTGAGACAATTGGGTGTTTTTCTCGTTTCAAGGTTATTTAATACCGCCATCCTAGTTTCTGATGAAAAAAAAGCGAAAAAAGTTATTAAGTGTGCCCCCCCCCCAATTTCGATTTTTGACGCACGCCCCGCCCACTGGGGGTGGAGTTTAGCATGGCCAATATATTCCCCTTATAGAGCGGTAAGTGCCCTATTAAGGCCTATTTTTTCCCTGTCTTTAGACTGTTCTGAAGCCAAAAACTGCAATTTTTTCACCAAATTTTTAATTTCGACGCACGCCCCGCCCACTGGAGGCGGAGTTTAGCATGGCCAATATATTTCCCTTAGAGAGCGACTCATACTCTACCCATTCCAAACTTGACCCGCCCTCCCTAGGTGATTTTTGAAGGAAGAATTATAAACATGTGGGGGACACTTGTGAATTTTTGGGGAGCGGTCAGACAAACAAACTCTGGTTTATATAATAGTATGATTATATTAACAACTGTGAACTTGAAGACGACGTCGGGGAATGGGATATGTCAAGTCTTTGTAATTCTGCTCTGCCTCATTTGCTCATACTCTACCCATTCCAAACTTGACCCGCCCTCCCTAGGTGATTTTTGAAGGAAGAATTATAAACATGTGGGGGACACTTGCGAATTTTTGGGGAGCGGTCAGACAAACAAACTCTGGTTTATATAATAGTATGATAGGGTTGTAATGTAAAGAGGTAATTTTACATTTGGAAGCGAGACGTGGGACTCTCGCGGCTGTAGGAGCATCCTCAATGAACCCTTTTGTGGGAAGACTCATCTCTAAGTGGTTGGCCTATGATTGGATCGTAGGGATGGGTGTCCGCACATGCGGGCGTGGAAAGGTAGAACGTGGCCACATTGATGAAGTTATCTTTCGCGGGGTAATGCTGAGCACAGAAATCAGTGGGACAAGTAGGTCTCATTCAGCGGGTATTAGGTTCTTTTCCCCGGTTTTGATTTTCAATGGCGAGCGGTTCATCCTACTGTCCGCTTTTGAAAAGCGACTGTTCAGCTGCGTAGGTGTGAGGTGTGAAACGAGCAGCCTGGGGTGACCATATGCCAGCGTGAGTCTGTGGGAAGTTCCAATCCAAAAATGGGTGGGAAAAATCTGATGAAAAAATTTACTTTGCGTGGGAAAAAAGAGGGCAAGAAGTCTTTCCGAGCTTCGGAGGTTTAAACTGCTGCGTACAGTTCTTGTAATATTGTGTTGTAATTGTCATGTTCTCTGTATTCAATCACGAGTGCTGAGACCGCGGCTTTGAGCACCAATACGTGCTTCACGCCACAGCGGTATTAGGTATCTCACGTCGTAGCACGGTAAGGCAATTGTTTACCCAGTCCGCCTCACCTAGCGAAGCTTGTTCATTGTCAGCGCTGAGGCTTCTTAGTGGAGGATACATATAACTTAGCCAAGATAAACACATCAAAGCTTGTTTGTTCATCATTTTTCTTCGCTTCCGGTTTCTGTTGAGCTCAAACAAAGTCAAGATTGAAAAGAGGAGAACTTGCACGCCGCTTCAAAACATTCCTAAACCATTTCACCAATTTGTCTAATCAGAGTGATGCTTGAGAACATCGTTTTTCAGAACTCGTGAAGAAATTGTCAGTTTGTTCTATAATCACATCAAAGCTGTGAATGAGATCTACGAAGGAACGAACTTCAACGGTATCAAAGGCCTTCACTTTGTGATTCAAAGAACCTCGGTAAGTTCAGTAATCATTATGTTTTGCCCATTCAAGCTGGCTACTTGCCATTTGCTTACCTTTCTTTTCAGATTTATACCCCTGAAACTTGCGATCGTGGTCGACCTGTACCGGGCAGCGATAATCCGTTTTGTGAAGAGAATGTTGATGTGTCCAACTTCCTCAATCTAAATTCTCAACGGAATCATTCAGCGTTCTGTCTCGCTTATGCACTTACTTTTCGAGATTTTGTGGGAGGAACTCTTGGGTTGGCGTGGGTAGCCAGTCCACAATACAGTAAGTCCATTATTTCAGAACAGTTCAGCTTTACGCGCTACAGCACGTAGAACATGTTAGACTTGAACGAAACTAGTCAACGTATGGGACATACCATCACCCCACCTAATCAGGCAGAGGCAACAAGTAGTGTTCACTCAGTGAACATCAAAAACTTGAGTGAAGCGGATCAGTTTGCGCTTTCGGCCCTGTTTTTTCTAACCCCCTTGTCAGCCTCTGCCTGACCAGGGAATGTTTTGAACTTCTCATGGAAGTTTGAAAGGCGAGATAGGTGCATCGATAGTCTTGGACGCTGATTACAAATATGGACACTAAAACTGCTACGTGAACTTTAAAGAAAGTTGTGAGCCTTAAAAGTTGCAAAAGAACGCTAATGATGAGGTGCAACCTATGTGGAAACGCAGTTGCTTTTTGCCTGGAACTTAAAGGCACGCTCCCGCGATCAGGCGGGCTCGCCTGTTCCATCCAGGGGGTAGTAGGCAGGCGAATAAGTGTTGATGTCAGGCCATTTCGCGCTTGAAAGGGGCGCAAGGAGCTCGTCCGACCCGCACCTCACACTTTCGTCCGCAAGCCCCACCCCTTGCTGTCGGTTGCCACGAGGCGCTGCTTGAAAAGCGCGGGCGCATTTGAGGGAGCGGTCCCATTGCGAACCAAAGTCATTGGCACAGGAGCAAATAGAGTTAGGTTCGTGAAACTCGTCCAATTCGCCTCTTCTCTATCGCAA
>MU871110.1:0-12943 GCA_036418205.1 Ostertagia ostertagi
CCTCTACGAGTCTTCTGCTATGTCGGTGGGCGTGCCGCGCCAACCGCGCCAAGAGTGAGCCATGCTAGATCGCCGAGGTCAAATCTTTCGCTGCCAATTGCCCGTCGGTCCGCGCCCTCGGAGGTCCGCCTGTCTCCCAACTAGGCATCCCTTTCAACCTTCATTCTTTATCGTGAATAACCACCTTTAACCCAGCTATGAACTGCCTTTGAAAGTTTTCACCATCAAATGGGGTGGCATAGGATGTAGTGTGCAGGTGGCACAGCCTCGTCACGCCTGGCCACCGGGATCAGATCCTAGGCTGTACGTGGTAAAGCTTCCATCTCTCCAGTCTCGGCGAATTGGGACCAGAACTCTGGAGGATAAAAATCACTAACCTATGGACCAGCCGGCCTCGCAAATCATTACATAGGTCAAATCACCTCAAAAATGCACTACAAATGTGAGTGGAAGTAGAATGCGTGGCGCATCTCAAAAAAGACTGATTAACGCTACATGCTTGATCCTTTTCAACTAGCAAGAGTCCAGCTTCCCTCTTCATAGACCCTCGGTATTGCTGTTGTTTATAATGGCTCTTCGTACGAAATTTTCTGGCGGATAAACGTTAAAAATTTGATTAATAATTTTTATGGCACTGTTTTGCGGCTGAGTCACCTTTCATTTCACTAGAAACACCCGGAGGGTTGCCAAGGAAGTGTAAGTTTGGTGCGTGAAAATTCACCTGTGACTCGCTAACCGACGTTTGTGAAATTTTCAAAAGGTATGAGGTACAAGCGGCAACGAGTCCCGTGCCTTTTGATGACTGACCATGGTGTGAGCGTTTGGAAATGTACCCTCTGTTTCGAAAAACGAGAAGAGCATCGAGTGCAGACCACACACCACAAGTGACGACGGCCGTGGAAAGAGAAAAGAAAAAGCCACTTTTTTCCTTGGCCGTCGTCACTTGTGGTGTGTGTTCTGCATTCGACGCTCTTCTCGTTTTCCGAAATAAAGGATTATTGTAGTCACAACTTGCAGTGGGACATCGGGATCAGTCCTCATGGCTAGTAGTGGATTTTGTGTGCTATGCATAGCCGAACGCCAATTTGCTTAATAGCCCCATGGATCCATTTTTAGCCCTATTATTAGCAGTTATGTTATCATGAGCCTGATGGTTCATGATGTCTCATTAGTTCAGCTGCTCCTCCCGCCAGAGGATAAGGAGAGCTGACGTTCGCACCGGATCGTTCACCTTCTTGAGTGATCTCACGTCGCCCGAAACGATCGTCTAATCGTGGGAAAGCCTCGGTTAATGAACGTCATCCGAGCACCAAGAACTCGCTCATGTGCTCAGATGTGGAACGAAAGCATGAGAAGGTAGAATCAGTACGAGTACTTATCCGAAGGCATATTAAAGATACCCAGGCGTAGGAACTTTTCGCAAAGTCACTCTCTGGATGACTCTTATGCACTGCGGATCGCTCCACAAATTCCGACGGCAGATTCAGAATCACTTTCCAACGGGTTAGAATGCAGTTCCAATCTGGGCTTCCAGATATAGCACCTTGGGCATCCTCCATTTGTGATCTGTTGATTAGGAAGAGGTGCTGGTCTCATCTGGTCTGTAGTCTGGTAATGCTGTATTGAACCGAGATGAGCTTCTCGGTCCTGATTTTAGGGTGTCCCCCAAGAGGCCCATCGCGCGGCGAAGGAAGAGACGCAGATGCGGCAAAGGACGAGTCGCAGCGCGTGCTGTGCGATATGAGACGTAGTATGGTACACTCTATTTAACCTGACGCCTAACCGCTACAGTATGCGCTGCGACTCGTCCTTTGCCGCGTCTGCGTCTCTTCCTTCGCCGCGCGGTGGGCCTCTTGGGGGACACCCTTGATTTTACGGTAGTCCCTTATTTTCTGTTTCATGCTCTCCTTCGCTATTTTCCAAGCCTGACAAGTGGGGACGGTACGCTAGGAAACAAGGAAGCTTTTGAGCTAATTTAGTTTTCACTCCTTACTCGGCCCTTTCTGATCTCCTGTAATAGGGATGCAGTGGTGTAGTGGCAAGTAGCACGCTCACCACGCGCGCAGTACGGGGATCGAATCTTGGGTCGAGCCTTATCCGGGTCAAAAGCAAGCCTTCCATCCCTCCGGGGTCGGTTAATTTGGTACCAGACTTGTCTGGGAGGATAAAAACACTGACTTGTACATCGGCTGGCCCCCGCAAGTCATTGTATAGGCCACATCGCATTCAAACGCCACTACGAATGTACAAATGGAAGTAGAATGCGTGCCGCATCCCAAAAAGGGATTGATCAACGGCAAATGCTTTATCCTTATCCTTATTACCATTCGCTGTGCATTGTTAGCAGTACTTACTCGACCTACTCCAAAATTCAATTTCAATTCCCCGAGTTGTTTTTGCTTCTTTGGAGGTTTTGGGTGCGACATTGGTCCTCACACATGAATAGGTTATTCGTGGGCACTATAGATCATATGTGATGTTTCGTGTGTCAAAATTCAATTCTCTCAGAGAAAGCAGCCATTGAAAAATTGCATTTTGTGACATGGGGAGTGGCTATGAAGAAGTATTCGCACGCGATGGCAACGCTGTACAAAGCTCTTATTTTTGGGCTAATTTCAATTTTTTCACTATATGTGATTTTTCATCGTTGTCTTTTTGCTTGTGACGTGAGGATATCAGCTGTAGGCGTTTTCGAGAGTTTTAAAACTGACAAATCTTTGGTTTCCATCCATTAATATCAGGCTTGGCATAACTCTGTCCTCTGTAACGGAGTCAAGAAGATAGTCTTTGGCGTTTTCGGGTACTCCACTTCTGAAACTCAGCAGAATCTGAAATGCCATTAGGTCCATACAGCGTTTGATTGGAAGGGGAGGGGGTCGTGCAAGTAATTTCAGTGCTTTTGTGCTTTCATACGAGTGCGTGTGATCATTATGAACTAGGGGAAGGAGGGCATGACCAGGGTCAACCGTCCGCTCGCACTATTCGATCGAGGGGATCTCATTTGTGATTTCGGGATGGGGAGGGGTCGAATTTTTGATGTTGAGAAGGCTATTATAGTGCGAACGGAGGTAGACGGAGGTTGTTGAAGGGAGTTGGACGTTTTTTTCTGACGAATCTGGTGAAAGTTTCCAGAAAATAGTGAGAATTTGACAAATTTGGAGATCTGCCGCTTCATGAGGCCAATTTATCCCACTAAAACGCCCCCGGTCGCGACTTGAATTGAAGGGAAGGAGTGTGGCAGTGTCGACCGGTCTTAAAATCGAATACTGTAGGAGCAGCTATGATGGTGAGGGTGGTGGTTGGAGAAAGGGAAGAGGGATCGTATTGGGGAGCCTTTCTAAGGCTGATGGTGGTGGTGGGAGGGCATCGAGACCACATCAAAGGGAGGAGGACGGCGAATATTTTATTTTATTAATTATTTTGAGAAAGTGGCGAACGTGACGGTTGAAGCTGGGTTTGACTATCCTGCAGAAGATTCGATCCTCGGTCTTGCCGGCGTGGTGACTGGCCCTATTACCCTTTTCTACCTCCCCCTACCCGCATTACTTGGACTGAAGTAGTTCTGCATTTTTTTTCCAGATCTTTCGTACCGGCACTGTCTGCGTCATTCCATTCTTCGCCACAACAATTTCGAAACTGACTATTGACACAGCTGCAGATTTGCTTTGTTCAATAAACTATTCAACATTATTTATAAAAGAGTTACGGTGGCTAGAACCCTACTCTGTCGCCAATCCTATTGTTACCCTGGACCCTCTCGGCTCCTGGTATCACGTGGGATATGTTCGAATTCTTTCTTGACATGAGACATGTCCTTATGACACGACCCTTCTGGCACGGTTGATTGACAATTTCCAGGTGGGCAATTTTCATGGAAAGCCTTTTTTGGCTACCCTCCCAAAAGGGCTCAGGCCTATGATCATACCCGGAAGCAATGAGCACAAAGCCGGTACGGTGGTTACATATGTTGTATCAATGAAATTATTATGTTTATAATAGAAACAAGTTGAGCCGAACTAATCTATTTGTTATTGACTTGATTACGATGTTTTAATCGAAATTTAACATTATTCTTTAAGTTTGTTTATATTTATTTGAAGGGTGGTGAACAAGAAGTCGGCTTAGTCCCTCCGTTTCGCAAGTGACCCAAAATCGAATGTCTGTTGGGATTCGGGTCATGTTTTGCGATTTCGTGAGGGACGTACAGGAGGGGTGGAGGGAGGGGGGACAAATACAAAAGTCGTTCTTTTTCCTCCCACATTTGAAACAGGAATTAATTACAGTTTGCGCTAAATTCAAGGCTGATTGCTTCCACCCTTGAGAAGCCACTTCTTCTTACGAAAACAGCTACAGGCGCGACTCATCAAAGAATTTGTCACAGAAGCATGGCACACGGCTCAAGCTCAACGAGGTCTTCGATGGACTGTAAAGTATCGCGACGTCTCCTGGTCAAAAGGGCCTTTGTAGAGACAGAGAAGCTACCCATGAGTTTACGGCAGTTGAGTAAATTAGGTGTCCACGCTTCCTTCAGCAATTCCGAAGGGCCCTCCTGAGTGTGTTCCAACGATGGCAGATGCCGTGTTATCCAGAAGACGTGGCGTGCAATATAAGAAGGGCTTGCTTCTGCTGAGGGGGGGGGGGCATATGGAATCTTCTGAGATTTCCATCAAATGGCGACACCCTGCGCACTTGGTTTTTTTTTTGTGTGCTGGGAAGTCTGCTGACGTACGTCATGAGCTAACCAAATTTGTTTTTGCCCCTCCTCACGCCCCTTCCCCTATTAGGGGATGTGGGCTTAAGCTGAGCCGCTCAACAACTGCATATGCTACCCGCCCATCCTTCTTCGCCCCCCCGCCACCCCGCCGAGTGTGTGACACGAGAGACAAATATTGGTGCTTTACGACGGAGTTCCTGTGTACCAGGTGATTGCAGGGTCAGATACTATAAATATAGCTTTGATGGTTAGGGCCCTTTCTAGGTGAGCGGAAATGGTCTAATTCCAGTTCCTTTCCCATTGACGTTACGGTTGCCTCTGGTTTCTGTATTTCTCAAGAGTTACTGCCTTTACCTTATTACCCCTTCTGAACATGAGTGGGTGTGTGAAGAGGTGAAACAAGTGGGGTTCACACGCAGTCGTAGCTATTCCTGGCCATATATCGTCATGGCACACGTCCTAATGAACTTTTGACACTCTCTTCAGCAACTCGAAAGAGAATTCCTGATGTCATTCCTTCTTTCTGCAACTTTCTGTGAGCTCTGTGTTGCTGCAAAGTACTCTAATATTTCTAATGCAGGAATCTTTCAAGGATGTCTCTGAATTGATTTGAGCTCCTAATGCAGTAATTATTTCAAGTGCTTGCCTTTTCTCATTAGCTCTTTCTGCAAAGAGAGATTATCTGGAGCGGTTTTCTGCGGATCGTGCCTCCTTACTAATCAAGCTGCAGCTGGGACGTATTAACGACCCGAATGGATTTTTCATGACTTTCTCGATCTATGCTTTATAGGCCGATGCCTGCTCAAAAACCCTTTTTCAGAGCATTCATGAAAGAATAGAGCATCCATTCTTTTTCTGGATGCGCCACGCATCTCAGCTCCGTTCAGAATCGCTGCAACCTAATGCGATTTGGTCCTTTAAAATTAGTGACGTCCACTACCTGAGCCTGATCCTGATGTCAAAACTGTATGGAAACGTTTCTAAAAATTACTCGTGGTCAGACTAGGTAAAACTGGCGAGTCATGGGTAAGCTGGTGTCAGACTTTGCGAGCCCGTGGAATCGCGGGGTTCGAGCGGTTCGAACGATGTACCAGCGATTCGAATGATGAGCACCGGCAGTAGGGCGTGAGTGGCTCAGCTCAGAGGAGCCCAAGAGATAACGAAGTGGTCGAATGAGTGAGTAGGGAGCGATTAATGAGAGATAACCGAAAAGGAAACCGGGGTAAGAAAATTTCTATTTTCTTTCAAGCAGGAAAAATCGAAGAGAAAACAAGGAGGTTAGATCCAAACAGAGCAGATAACACAAAAATATACTGTAATCGTGGGGCATTGTACAAAGACATAGCCTGTGAAGTATATTAATTACATATGGGTTTAGGCCTCTTTGTTTAGCACCTTTCTCGATTACTGTCCTCGTCCCTTCTGTTCTGTGCCAATACAAATTGTTTCATGTTTGGCGCCCTTATTATTGGACAACGTTATCGTACATTTCGTCCGTTCTTCAGGACTCGCGAACTATTATAGTTTTGTAGGCTTGCTGTATCTCACCCGGTAAACGCGCCTAATCTGCAAATGTTCCCGAAGCAAAAAGTGGAAACAAACAAACACTTCTGGGAACTCAGCAAGATTAGGCGCTTTACCGGGTGAGCTACAGAGCTAGGACTTCGAACCAGTTTCAGGTCCTGAAGACGACGAATTGTCGAAACGTTGACCAATAAACGTGTTCCACCATAACAACCTGTATGGCACAGAAGAAACAACACAATATCCGAAATGCCCAGGTTCCAAGAAAACCGAACATGGAATTTATTGCGATTATATTATCTCCAATGGTCGGCATAATATGTTGCGTAACGCTTGTGTGAATATAGTGACATATTGACGGTACTGTTTTTGCATTAATTTCGCTACAATTCATTTTGTTTACGACTTCTGCTGGGATTTTTTTGCTACAATTCTGCTAATTTACCACTTGAAAACACTTTCATGAGTGACGCTCGAATTCTTGTCGTACTCATGTACGCATTTTAATCCGGTCCTTGCAGTGAATAGGCGGGGATTAGCCAGTGTTTAAACCAGTGTTTTCACTTCTCGTCGCCCAGCAACCTTTTCTTCAGTTCCGTCAAGCTCGCCCACTCCCATTTACATTTTAACTCGTCAATCTATGGCCGCTGTCCTACAACTTTGGCCGCATCCTGTCCTTCTCTTAAGGCAGAGCGCGTTTCTTCTCTCCTATCTGCTATCCCTCCTCAGCCCTTATAGAAAGAAGACCCGGGTGATCGCGTGTTGAAGACCACTTCCCATTAGGTGCTGCAGACCTCCTGCTGTTTGCAGGCGCGTCGGTTTCCTGAAGAGTTTTGCGCACTGTTTATGTGTGTGGTAGGTGGAAATGACGCGACCCTATTTAGCTGAATGAGGATGACTTCGAGGGGGGAGAACGCATTTCTTGGTGTTGGGGGGGGGCAAGGTTATCGTAGGCCCATGCTGCGGATCCTGTGAGAGAAATTTCTATAATTCAGGCTACCACGCCCTTCACTAAACTGAAACAAGACTTCAGTAGGGTTAGGGTTGCTCGTTGACCTCTCAGTGAAATATGGTGCTCAGCGCTCATGTTGTTAGGGGGACGTTGAAGTAAGTGAGGCACCTTACGGGAGCTCGAGTCTGAGGTTTAAGGGATGGAAGGTTTCCTGAAGAAAGATATAGCAACCTCCCTGTTTTTCCTGACATCTTTGCAAGTTTTGCCTGGCTGTACTGAAATAGTGTCACCTACCAGCGGTTTTTGAATACCCTGTTTTGTTTACCGTTTTTGTTGTTTTGTGCCCCAAGGACGTGAGCTTGCATGGTACTAAAGGACGTGGTAGATTGCTGCCTACTTCTCTAGATATATCAGCGTTAAATTTCGCTTTCTGATTTACTAAATTAGATTTATCTATTTTGATTGTCCAGGTCTAAACACGGACAAACAAACATATTCTTGAGGTCTATAGACTCCTTATTTCTCTGTTTACCTCACTGTGTTTGTTTCGCTGAATTCTACTCACTGACAGTGACAGCTAGCAAATTAAGATGCTGCTAGCGGCAGTTCCGCGATTGTTCCTGTCATCTATGACATATCTATGAACCACGGAAGTGGGCGGGGCCATATTTACTTCCTAGGTCATCTTGTGATGATCTGGGCGTGGCCACATTTTTTTGTACATATTTAATGCAGAATGGGCGGCGGCTTCTTGACTTATTTTCTCCGTGTCTCTAGCTCTTTCCGAGTTCCTAGTTCCGACTCTCTTCCTTGGGCCGACTTCGACTATTGGTAGTCTTCTTATTGTTCGTTAAATCTAAATCAGCCAAATCGTTAGTCTTCTTGTCTTAGGTTCATCCCAAGAGTAGCTACATTGAAAGAACTTTCCAATAAAGAAGCTAAATTCGAAGACAGGTAATTGATCGTATCCCATTGGGTTTCAACGATACTTTCCTCAGAGTTGTTAAAGAAATTTTTGCATCGGAAACGCCTGATTTTCTCTCTTTACTAATTAGGTGGATTTTAGCCTAAATCTTTGTGGCCTTCATGTTCATGCCAAGCACATTCCGTTCTTCCGTGTACTGCGTACCAAAGTCTACAAAGCCATTCGCTCTACCGTTCAATTCGCATGAATTCGATTTCGCACTCAACGACCACACCTCCAACTTCCTTCCACATGGCCCCTTAGCCCCGCCCAGGCTGTCTTTGGAATTGTCCACAGCTCGTGATTTTTCGTTGGGATTAGTTTCCTATCGGGAACCAAATCCTCATGGAATTATACTTTGCACGCTGCAACTAGTGATCACACATCAATGCGGGAGGGATACAGTTAGTTTCCGGACACGATTACTTTAAATGACGTCCTCTTCTCCTTCCGGCAACACATCCCGTCTGACCAACACACAATCATCTTAATTGATCTCCGCCTTCGTTTCTGACAACCGTCTCTCTTATGGCAAAAATTTCGCTGAATGTCTGCCCCTCTAGTCTATGGTAGCTTCGCAAAGTATGTTGGATTCTTCTGCTGGGCACAGGTGAATTCAGTAAGGTGAGCACGCTGAAAGCGCTGCAACTTCGCTGTAACAATTATGAAAAAATGGCCTGGACGTGTCTTTAGGGAGGTTAAAATCACGAGCGATAGCGATAGGGGGATCCCAAGGCAATTTGCACTTTGCACTTAATTGCCTCTAGAAATGTTTTTAATGGCACTCTTAGGAGGTTCCGCTTGTCTCGGAAAGCACATTCAGTTCGGCAACCCATGTCTTCGCGTTGGTTACTCTGGCACAACTTTTGTCCTCTCTCTTCGACTAACTAAAATTGCTTACTGTGTGGGGAATCAGTGAGATTTCTACTCCAGATCTACGGTAGCCCATGCTTGACAACTCAACGAGCAATCCTTTGGAGTCACGATTATTCTCTTTATCCAGGTACTTCTACCCGGAGTCCCTTCATTAAATTCTTCAGAATAACTGTTAAAGGACCAAAGACGAAGGGGAGTGGGCTAGACCGATGGGTTGCGCAATGGTATCCACCTTTGCCCTCAATCGTGAACCGTTTTTAGGCATCTCTGGCCCAGCATGCTTTCGATAGCCATCCCTTTTTTTCCCACCGCGTCTTTAGTTTATCACGCAGACACACGGCGCAACTCCAGGAACCTGACCGGGAGATGATAAATTTTCTTCTTAGTGGTAAATATTCTATTTTGTGGAATCCATAAAAGGAACTCAGGTCTTCTAACCTTTGCGCCACCTCAGCCTAAGTCGGTGCTAAAGCTTGCAAATTTTTTTAGCTACGCTGAGGATATTTCGTGTGAGAAGCGGGTCGGTTGATAACCCTAAATTCAGCGCCATTGGTGGAAGGGCCTGATGACACCTTTCAGCGCCCATCTACTATGACGTCATCAAAACCGCTCCGCCCATCAGCTGTCCAATGCCAGGAGGCGGCCTGGATAGGTGCGAGTGGCTGACGGCAAGTACAATGGATTGCGCAAGTGTACCGAATCGACTGTCGAGTGGGGCAAAAGCTCGTGTCAGTGTGCTTTCGGATTTCTGAAGCAGTACTCATTATGTGGGCCTCAATATACATAACTTGGCCAATGTAAGTGAGAATATAAACATTGACCACCAGGCTCGCCTTATGGTTAGGAAGAGGGTTTTTCAATATCACATTTGAGAACCCTTTTGCTCAAATGGTTCTTCTTGTTCAAAAAGGACAACGACCCCAATAACCTTCAGGTTTCGACTTGGTTCACAGTTGAAGTCAGTACTCTGATATTTGTATGTGTGGCCATGAACAAGCTCGTCAATTCGCACTGAGTCGGCGAAGCGCAAGAGATCAAGAAAAAAATGATGTTGTTACTGAGCTTTTCTCAGAAGCACTCTGAAAATCATCTCAGGAATGTCTGTTAGAAAGAAACTGATTCCATTAGGTTTCTGCTTATTCTCGATCGCGTCATCCGGCTGATTCGCGTGTGAGTCGCGTCGGCATAGTCCTTGGCGCTTGTTCGCAGAGTGTTTCCCTTAGCCCGGTTTCCCCGGCCGAAAAATATCACGCTACCGTACACGTAGTCCGGGATCAGATTTCGCCTAAGTTTCCAACCAGTTTTGTAACGTAATTCAAAAGGCTTCATGGCTTGAATTAGAAGTGAATGCATAGCACATTTTTGAAGGATTTTCAATGCTAAGCTATTCCTTGTAAGCAATTTTCCACAGAATTCAGCAGGTTGAGCTGTTCAGTCTACACATGTGCACTATGCCCATTAGCAGTAATACTCGCTAAGACGTCAATTGTCTGCTGACTAGGCGCAATTGCGCTACTTAAAGACAAAGTTCGGGATTTCTGGCGAACATGCGACCTTCCATCACAACGCACATGAAACGGACTAGATGTAAGTTGTTATTTGAAGGTCAAGAGTATATTTTAGCGGTTGCGTCTCAGCTTATGGTAAGACCATTATCGAGAACCTAGTCATTCATTCTAGTGATAGTCAAATTTTTGAGATAGGAAAAAAAAAAAAAAAGCACAGGTAAATAGAAAAAATAGCGAAATTAGAAGCAATCAGTTTTCATTGCTGACTTTTTGGCCGTGTCGGTTGCTGGCATAAAGCCAACAGTTGCTGTAGACACGTCCAGACACGTAATTCTCCCAGCCCTGGCTTCTAAGCGACTAACGAAGAGAAATTTCTTATTTTGGACTTTTTTGGACTTCCTGCTTTTTTTCTTTAGCTTCGATTCAACTTAGCACCCAGTACTTCATAGCCGAACACGTATATCCCACGTTTTATCCCAGACGTGTACTTTGAATGAATAAGTATGGAGTGACTAAAATACGACTGAAAACAACCTATTTAATTTGATTAAATTAGCTGGCTATCCGCGACACGTTTGTTATACCAGAGCTTCCTTGCATAGACTGGTACTGTTGAAATGTGAAAATAGAGGTGCCAGTAGATAGGCGCGAATGTAAAAAACCTTCACAATTGAAATCAAAAAACGAGGCCCTCTTTCCGCTCGTTGGTTCCATGAGTGGACGAGCGTACCACAGAGACCGAGATTGCTTGGATTAAAGGACGAATTCACGATGAAAAAGCAACCCATTTCAAATTAACCTAGGGATGGTGAGTGGTACACGAAAGAAGGAAGAACCATGAGAAACGGCCCAGAACCCGAGAAATGGGACCCCTTCCTTGCCCGTTGATTCGAGCATTGATGCGACTCTCATCGCTGTGCCCTCTTCAACACTACGCTCTCTCAGCTATCTAATCACTCGCCACGTATTGAACTACGGCGAGTGATCAGATGATCGGTGGGCGGAGATCGCCGGACCCGCCAGCTTTGAGGCATGATAGGTCGCCGAGGTCAAATTTTTCCATGCGAATTGCGCGTCAGTTCGCACCCTCAGGAGGTCCGTGGGTCCCTCAACTAGGTCAGTTTCCCTTTCTTCGACCTTCATTCTAATCGTAAATTCCTCCTTTAAGGTGCAAAATGGCTTTGAACCAACATGGTGGATAAGTTGTTGTTGCTTGGATGGTCGGTTCAACACTGAAAGAAAACCAGTAATATTGGTAATGATCAAATCCTCCCAAAGATAGTTACCTGTTGCCTAGCACTTCTAACGAGGAGGCAAGTGGGGCGTGTCTGAGGACTAAAGAGGGGCCCTTGAGGCACCTCCGGCGCCTTATAACGGATTGCTAATGTCTTTTAGCCGCTAAAGTGCCACCTGTTGAACCTCGTTATGGTTGAGACTTACATTTTTGGCCGTCTTGCATACTTGAGCGATGATTCCGCCGAAAGAAGCGATGATTCCGCCGAAGCAAGTATTGGCTTACGCCCTGCATAACGCAAGCATGCCAGTTCGACTAGTATTCTCTAATTAGTATTCTATTCTAGTAAGAATCGAATGTTTGCTTGTTTCAATCGGGTCATTAGTTCCAGCAAAATTCCAAGGCTACCACGAACAGGGCTCTTTTGGACGACTTTTGTTGTGCAGTGGTCGAATTCCTGGTCCTCTAAACTCAACTGTACCCTCAACTATACAGGTGAAATTGGCAAGGATTATTGTAAGGGGTGAGCTCTTTTGGATGACCTCTGTTACCGCAGTGGCAAACATTTCGTTCCTGTGAGGGCCACTGAATTGTTCCAATCATCGGTGTTTGAAAGGGCGAAGCCCCCCACAACTATACCCTGGCAGATGGAATTAGTAGTTTATTGGAAGGAGTGGGGCCACAAGCCTGGACGCAGCTATTCTGCTGAACATACACCAGGGATTACTCTGTCCTTTTTATGACGTACTTAACATTGTTTGGGGCACTTATAGGCATTCCAGAAGCCATATAAGCTATAATCTCTTGGGTAAGTTCATTTTTGATGTCATGTACTCATGTGACGTTGCGACTTGCGTGGTAACAATAACGTATTGTTATTTTGTTTCTGCTTTTTGTAATTTTTCAAAAAACTGGCCACTTCTCGCGTGTGTTTTGAGATGAATATTTATTTTACGTGCTTATGACTGATATCCTCTTTTTTCAAATAGGTGAAGAAATAAAGGATAAAGGATAAAGCATTTGCCGTTGATCAATCCCTTTTTGGGATGCGGCACGCATTCTACTTCCATTTGTACATTCGTAGTGGCGTTTGAATGCGATGTGGCCTAGTCTGGTACCAATTAACCGACCCCGGAGGGATGGAAGGCTTGGTTGGCCCGGGCGACTCACG
>MU871111.1:0-11913 GCA_036418205.1 Ostertagia ostertagi
GAGGATTCGCGCTATTCGCGTGAATTTTCGATTTCAAACGGCGAGTACTGTAAATAGGGGCCGGCGACACTGAGGACATGAGCTGCTCTTGGCGTATGGGCCGTCTGACATCACTATGGCGCCACTCGCCGCCGTTTGGTGTTGCAATTTCCTCCCCCAATTATAGTCAAAGTCTATGTATAAAGGTTGCTGATGTACCTAATTATAGATATGGCATTTTTCGCGAATTTCGAACCGCAAATTTCGAATATGATATTCACTTTTGACGCTAGCGCCATTTGTCGCCACCACTTCAGGAGTAAGTCCTAGGGGAGAGGAGGGCTCAGAGGTGGGATATCACACACTTCAACTTTTGAAACGATGCGTGATTTATCCACCTCGGAACCCGCATTCCCCAATAAACTAGCCTTGGGCATTACATATACATGAGAGAACCTAGGAGAGAAGAATATGTTGGACAACCAATTCCAACGAGTGTCACATTCGTAATCGGGGTATCAAATCAGCCATTTACCTAACAATAAGTTGACACCGAATTTCGTGACAAAGCCCTCATGACTGGCGCCAAAGGCACCAGCGTCAGAAATCAAGATCATAATCGTAATTCATGGCAGCAAACTACCCTATAGGCAGAAATTCGACGAAAAATAGTTTGGAGTATTGTGCTGTTTTCTTCTGTGCCAAACAGGTTGTTATGGTGGAACACGTTTATTGGTCAACGTTTCGACAAATCGTCGTCTTCAGGACCTGAAACTGGTTCGAAGTCCTAGCTCTGTAGCTCACCCGGTAAAGCGCCTAATCTTGCTGAGTTCTAACGCGAAATAATACAAAATAGACGATACCAGCGAACGAACTAACCTGTTGTGGATCCACCAGTTTCTAGCAGCCTCCTCGTGTTAGTGAGCAAATAAAATGAGACACCATTGGACAGTCAGCGTCCTACGTGTCGTATGTGGTGATCTCATAGTCCACATAAAGGAATGAAAGGCAAGAATTCATTGGTAATGGCCATGCATTCATTCCGGTTGTTCAGTCTTGGATTTTTCACGCGGATATATAAACGCCTCTAACATTTTTCTAGCACCGATGTCGTTTTCATAGCTAGAATTTTGCATTTGATTTCAAAATCATTACCCTGATGTTCTTCTACTCGGTGCTTGCCAAGTGGAGTAAGCAGATTTCCGCGCCTTTTTCCAGCCATATGTTCTTTAACGCGTACGCCTAACATCCTGCCCGTCTCTCCAATATAAAGTTCGTCACAGGTTGAACATTGAAGTTGGTATACTATCCCTCGTTGCGCACAGTCTCCTTGCCTTCCATATGGGCAAACAACGCAGTTATCCGTGTGCACGCGCGGTCATAGAGTCTATTGCGGATTAGCTGACGTTTGATATTGTCTCCTGGTATATTAATCAAAACTACGTCATCAGCTAGATCCGCTCGTGCAATGCACTGCCGTATAGCCATGCTAATTCTATCCGATATGAAAGGCAATTGGAGGTGCGCCATCTCTTCGCGACTTCTCGCGGAATGCCCTCGTGAACCTTCGCGATTTCTCGCGGATTTCTTGTGAGCCTGATTCTTCGTTCTCGTTCCATAGCCATTCGCTCTTGCAATCTCGGAAGCTAGCTTACGTGACTCATCTCGCTCCACGTCGCCTGTACAAACTCCAACTGCTGTTCTTGTACATGTTTCGAACAACCGCTTTGGGGTGTGCAGACTTTGCATGGAGTAGGATGTTCTTTGAGCTGCTTTTCCGGTACCACTTCACACTATACGTACCATTCGAGATTTTTATCTGTGTGTTCAAGTAAGGTAGCCAACCATTGTGTGGAGCTTCTCTTGTGAACTTTATGTACTGTGATTGTTGATTGAGTATGCTGAATAATTCATCCATTTCAAATTGTGTTGAAGTAATTACGCAGCAATCATCAATATATCGACAGTACATAATGGGCATGCGTGCTATCACCGGTTGTTCTATTCTACCCATAAAGCAGATAGCTAGAACCGGTGCTAGACGCTGCCCCATTGCAAGCCCCCGATTTTGTGAGAAGTACTGTCCACACCACTTGAAAATGTTACAGTTCAGGCATTCCTTTATCAGGGTCATAATGTGCACTTTGCTCAATCCGAACGTCACAATTTCTGCACCATGCTCATCTAGCATTTCAGAGAGCGCTTGCAAGGCTTCACCATTGTTCACGTTCGTATAAAGCGCAGTTACATCAAATGACTCTGCCACACAGTTTTCTTGAAATCTACAGGAACGTAGACGATCAAGAAATCTCTGGTGTTAGGTAAGTGTGAGGGTACATATCGGATGAGTTGACCAACAATTTTAACAAGAAACCATGAAATGCGGTCTGTTGGTCCTCCCACACAGCTGATGATAGGTCGTATTTTGTAATCGCTAGCATTAACCGAGTGCTCGTCTCCGTCCGACAGCTTGTGTGTTTGATCAGGCTATAAAACACGGGGCACGAAGGAGTATCCAACTTCAATCTTCTTGATCAATCCTTCGGCTAATCCTGCTGACTTCCCAATTGATATCCATGATGCGTTCAACCTGTGACATTGTGTGAGAAACGCTTTCTCTGTAGTGCGACTATAAATGGACGTGTCGTTCAGATGGAGCTCAGTAATTTCTTGATCTAGTATACGAGAGCAGACTACAGTGCGTTGCAAAATCATAGGACACCCCCCAAAAATATGAATATCTCGGCTTCTAGAAAAAGCCGTCTATCGCAACTGGTAGAATCAGAACCGCCTCTATAAAAAACCTATACAAACAAGTAGCCAGATCATCCGAATAGTTTTCCGTATTTTTAGACAATTTTTTTTAGTTTTGTAGTCGTTGCAAAATCATAGGACACCCCTCGGAAGTCTCCTTACAGTTGAATTTTTTTATCCATCCAGCAACGATGGTAGCACTTGTCCGGTGTATGGTAATTCTATTAGAGTTACGGTTTGAGTTGCTCCCTTTCCCTCCGCGAGTGAAAGCCAGACTTTCTTTTTATACGCGCCTGATGGCTCTACCATGAGCATCGAAGCCATTTTTAGGAGCTCAAAGAAAACCATAGCTTGGTGCTCCAAATTCTCACTACGAATAGAAATAAGAGTGCACCAGGATAAATAGCAGAAGTTCTCTAAAAGGATTAGCTATAACCTCGAAGATTACATCAAACAAAATCACCATGTACGGTCAACCTGTGTCAGCTCTACGAAAGAAAGAGGATAGAAATGAAATCCTATAGCAAAATCACTGATATGGACAACTAGCGTAGGGTCCTGCGAAGCGTGCTGCCATGCTCGTTAGGCGTTCTGACTGAAACCAGAGAAGAGAAATCTAACGAAAGACTGGGCCGAAGCTGGGCTTTGTTGAGCAATTTTTCATTCAAAATAATAAGTAATTTGTTCCTTTCAGACCGCGCTTCTTCGGTAATGAGCAGTTTAACTTTGATGGTTCAGATGACTGCTGTTCACTTGTAAAGAAATATGGGCCAGGATTCGACTTATTCCTTCAACAAAATTTTCGTGATCGTTTCCTAAAGATGTGGTGATGCGTAACCTCATCCTGAGTTCCAGACCTGAAGTTTCTCTTCTCTGGTTTCAGTCAGAACGCCTAACGAGCATGGCAGCACGCTTCGCAGGACCCTACGCTAGTTGTCCATATCAGTGATTTTGCTATAGGATTTCATTTCTATCCTCTTTCTTTCGTAGAGCTGACACAGGTTGACCGTACATGGTGATTTTGTTTGATGTAATCTTCGAGGTTATAGCTAATCCTTTTAGAGAACTTCTGCTATTTATCCTGGTGCACTCTTATTTCTATTCGTAGTGAGAATTTGGAGCACCAAGCTATGGTTTTCTTTGAGCTCCTAAAAATGGCTTCGATGCTCATGGTAGAGCCATCAGGCGCGTATAAAAAGAAAGTCTGGCTTTCACTCGCGGAGGGAAAGGGAGCAACTCAAACCGTAACTCTAATAGAATTACCATACACCGGACAAGTGCTACCATCGTTGCTGGATGGATAAAAAAAATTCAACTGTAAGGAGACTTCCGAGGGGTGTCCTATGATTTTGCAACGACTACAAAACTAAAAAAATTTGTCTAAAAATACGGAAAACTATTCGGATGATCTGGCTACTTGTTTGTATAGGTTTTTTATAGAGGCGGTTCTGATTCTACCAGTTGCGATAGACGGCTTTTCTAGAAGCCGAGATATTCATATTTTTGGGGGGTGTCCTATGATTTTGCAACGCACTCTATGAACTCCCCTCCTTTGTCGCTTACAGAGAGGCGGATTTCATTGTTGGCCACGCGTTCCCGTATCTCATGAAATCCCTCCCACTGTGCTTTTGTAATGTTTGAGACTTTCGCGCCTGTGCCACTTCCGCTCGTGCGGTTGAACTTTGTACACCTTAGAAACTGCCGTGAACGTGCCTTTAGAGGTGATTCGATGCTCTGGAGGCAAAAATGTCACGACACCTGTTTCCACCAAATTTTGTGCAAATTCCCGTATAGGGGTTATTTGGTGTCCTGATTACGAATATGACATTCATTTGGCGCTATTTGGCGCCTATTTTCTGCTCGTCTGCGCTCTCCAACCGAGAAATATGCGTTGAACAACGTTAATGCCAAAAACGAATGTCATATTCGTAATCAGGGCACCAAATAACCCCTATACAGAAGTTTACACCGATTTTGGTGAAAACAAGGGTCGTGACAAGGTGACGCCAACTGGCGCCAGATGGCGCCACCGCTAAAAATGAATGTCGTTTTCGTAATCAGCATATCGAATTACCCCTATGGGCAAGTTACGGTTGTCTCTAGATGTACGCAAGTGCACTGCACCAGCGGAGGTGTTTTTACGTGATATTGGCGCGGCTTATCTTGAGGAAATTAGGGTATGTATATCCCGTCTCGGCCACGTGGGGCAGAGCTGTCTCCTGCACCTTTGCGCTCATTTTTTTCCGCGCATGCCTGATTCATTCAAGTTTTTTGTATTTATTCCATGGAAGAGACCTTGACGTAGCTACAAACATAGTGGCCCATAGAATGGTCACGTATGCTTTAATTTAGAGGAGGATTTCTGAACCATACGAAATCTCAGTTTAACTAATTTTCATTTTCATTTTTCTTTTTATGAACCTGAAGATTAGATTAGTGGAGGTACATAACATGAGAAATGATAATCTGTGTTTCGATCGGAACTATCAAGCGTGAAAATGTAGTTTGGGGGGTCCTTATAACATCTAATCGAAGTGACAGAGCTGCGGAAGAGCTCTCATATCTAATCAGCATTCAGAGCATAGGCTCTTGAGTGTGCGATAAGATATAGGATACCAGCCCAAGATTTCGTACAAAATCGGATACTTGGAAGGCCCTTTCCTCGACGGCTTGCATGGCGATATCGCAAGAAGATTTGGTGAAAGTGAAGCGTCAGCGGGGTAGCAGCTCTTTTTGTTTGACGAGGGTAACAAGGGTGACATAAAGGTCGTACGCCACCGTCTCAGTGGAAGATATGACCATGCTTGATAAGAAATGAGTGCCTTTCTCCAACTCCACTTGATAGATATGAGCGTCTCCCACCCCGAGCTACTTCACCCTGTTATCCAATAGCGTCAACAACTGTCATGGTGCAAATGTGGAGCATTTTAAGCGGCTGAGTGAGGCATTTCAGCTGTGGCAATGATAATGAAATTGAAACACCCAACAGCATATCTGTTTTCATGAACACTGACCATCATATGATGATTAGGGAGACTCTCCTAATATTTTGAGAAGAATGTAGAAATGATATATTTTGAAAAGAATGTAGAATTGTAGATGACTGTCAATCACTGCCGAGAGGGACCTCAGGATTTTGGATCTAATTCCTGAAATACAAGGATGTGCAAGCGAGTGACGAGAGGAGGATCCAGCAATACACTGCGTCCCATAATTATACGTCCACCTAAGAATTTCCCAAAATCTCTGAAATACAGATGTTACGAAAAAAGTCTCTCCTATGTGACAATGTATCGCATATAAATACGCAATTGCCTATGAACATCAATTTTCTATTTGAGATCACAGGAATTTTTCCCAATAATTTTTGTGTAAAAGGCCACTCAGCCGACGTCCCAAAATTATACGTCCACCTCACATTTATCGATTACTTTTCACTTCTGTTCCACGAAACTTTTTCATTGTGGTAGCACACTTCACTTCTTAAGAGAAGAGCATAATAAAGACTGCTGTTGGATTTGAGAAAGGAAAAAATGTCGCAAAAACTGATGAACAACGGAACCGCAACGCCAGATTTGGTCCAGATTCACGCCAAGCTTGAGAATTTTTTCAGGGGTTGCACATGATATGGAGCTTAGAAGAGCTCTAAAAGTCTCTCATATTACTTTTCGATGGAAACAAAAGGCGGTGTTACAGAAATAACATCCATTTTCATCCAACGGTGCTCTGTCATCGAATCTTCTTGAGAACTTTATGCCTCAACAGACTTTTGTTTCATGCATGTAAAGGAATCCCAAGATCGTTCTTGATCGGAAAATGTGAAAGACGTTCATTTGTGGCGAGGAATCGTGACGAAAACTGGGCTGATTTTTGCATGAAGGTGCAGCCGAGCCGACTGGAGCAGGGTCCTTTTTTCCTTGCTATGCATGAGTGTTTGTCTGTCTTTCTTTTCAACATTTTCTTTCTTTTAGTAGTGCTCCTCTAAGAAAAAAGCCATTAAGGGAAAGGTAGACGTGAGAAGAAACAAACAAATGCCAAAACATATCGGGCAGAAGCGAACCTTACTTCAGTCGGCTGGGCTGCACCTTCATGCAAAAATCAGCCCAGTTTTCGCCACGATTCCTTGCCACAAATGAACGTCTTTCACATTTTCCGATCAAGAACGATCTTGGGATTCCTTTACATGCATGAAACAAAAGTCTGTTGAGGCATAAAGTTCTCAAGAAGATTCGATGACAGAGCACCGTTGGATGAAAATGGATGTTATTTCTGTAACACCGCCTTTGTTTCCATCGAAAAGTAATGAGAGACTTTTAGAGCTCTTCTAAGCTCCATATCATGTGAAACCCCTGAAAAAATTCTCAAGCTTGGCGTGAATCTGGACCAAATCTGGTGCGGTTCCGTTGTTCAACAGTTTTTGCGACATTTTTCCCTTTCTCAAAATCCAACAGCAGTCTTTATATGCTGTTCTCTTAAGAAGTGAAGTGTTACCACAATGAAAAAGTTTCGTGGAACAGAAGTGAAAAGTAATCGATAAACGTGAGGTGGACGTATAATTTTGGGACGTCGGCTGAGTGGCCTTTTACACAAAAATTATTGGGAAAAATTCCTGTGATCTCAAATAGAAAATTGATGTTCATAGGCAATTGCGTATTTATATGCGATACATTGTCACATAGGAGACTTTTTTCGTAACATCTGTATTTCTGAGATTTTGGGAAATTCTTAGGTGGACGTATAATTATGGGACGCAGTGTATACAACCGCTGAGACGAACCTTCTCATTCCTGTGCTAGTTCCCCTAAAAAAAATGGTTATCGTAACGAACGACGGTGCAATAGGAAGCGAAAGGAAAGATAAAGCGAATTAAAGAACTAGCGCACAAACTCAATTTGCTTCCGAGCAGGGTGAATATCGGTCGAGGAAATCCTCGACAGGGGGGTCGTACCTGTTGGGCTGGTCCATGGGGGGTCGTACTCTTGGGGGTCAGTAACAGAAGTGGTATCATGGTGCAGATAGGTAATAGGGTATAGCGCAGCAGAAAATGAAAACATCCGAAAAAAACATGATATTAAATTTTCTTTGCAGGTTCAGTCGCTCCATTCCTCCACCTTCATGAGAAGGGCGTATTTGAAGGCAGTACAAAGAATGAAAGTGCATCCCCGCAAAGAAGAGTGCCACATGTGCGCACGCGCTGCAAAGGCACCTCCTCCGCCTATCACTCGCTCCTTCTCCCTTAATACCTCGCTGAGAATGACGCTGTTGTTAGGGACCCTGTCGGAAAAACGACAACCGTGAAGAAAAAGCGCTGGGCAAATGAAGTTGTTTTTTAGGTTACAGGAATAGCACAACACACTATGTCTACTACAATACAGTTTCGTTCGAAGGTCCCCATCATATAACACCTTTCAATCGATTCTGCAACTGTGAGTGGAGGAGGGATGCATGGCTTATACCAATACCAAATCGGATGATGACGATTGCTCCTATTCTTATTGTTTGCGTTCAAAGATATTGTTCTAGACACATTCCGAGTGTTGCCAACGAGTCACACTTGCAATGGTTCGTCAGGTTTGAGTCACACTGCAAATGGTGAATGAGGGAGCGGATTTCCAGGTGGCCGGATCCGACCTCGATAGATCCTCGACGCAATTATCTCTTCAACCAAAAAGCTGTAGAAGAAAACTAAACAGACCATCAGGAAGCGCAAACCTTCCGCTTTCCAAAACTATCTTCCCTTTTTCAGGATCTTACAATATAAGAGATACCAGATTAGTCCCCCGTCAACCGCCGGGACCTTCCTTTCCTGCGCAAGCTTTCTATCCTCCGCTATGGTCCCTTCCTCCTGTGACACCAACACCTCGTGGAAGTGACGCGTATGCAACACAATGGTGTTTCGTACAGTAGAAGGGACACAATCATGATATGACGGTAGATTTTTCGCTTCCCTTCCTCATCCTCCCTTCCTCTCCACTGCCCTCCAGCTGCCACTGCAGCACCATGTGGAATGAACGGAAGTGTGCTAAGCAGGTGTTTATATAGCCCTAAGAGTGTTATCACAACTATCCTGCTACAAAACATTGATATCTCAAATCCTGTAAGCTACCCGATTTGTTAGCGGTTTGTTTATCCCATGAGCTTCCTTCTCACTCACTTCATTTTGCGGACGGACACACATACATACATACACACACATACAGATACACAAACCGACACACAAAGTTAGCGCTTTATAAAATAGAAGGATATTGCTCTTGAAGTGGCAAAAACTCGCGTGAAAATTTCGGCCTCCTCGACATTTACTCGACGAAATTTGACAGACCCTATCTTTCTGCAAGGAAGGCTTCCAGAGCAATTTCGATGCTTGTTGGAAACGCGAAATCCAGCTCTATCTAACTCTACCTCAAGCTGCTTCAAAGGTTGTGAAATGGAGGAATGCAACCTTTTCATCGAGGGTGTAGATTCGGACGTTTTTTTTTTGAAATTTCGGCAAATCTGACCCAGTGACAATCGCGCCGCAGCTGCCGTTGAATCGGCCGTTGATTGATACACTCGGCTGTTTCGATGAGTACTCAAGCAAGAATCAATGATTGAAACTCCCGTGTCTTATCAGTTTCTGAGCGTGGTCCCTGGAACGAGACGCGTCACTTGGAGGTCACACAAAGTTAATGCCTCTTTCCTCGAGTCGATATTTCAGTATGTACACAAAAGTATGCAGCGATGGAAGACGTGCATAGATGACAAGATGAAGCGTCCTTAGCATTATTTTGCAGAATTTTTTTTGATTTGTTTTGCAGGATTTATTTTAATTGAATTAATTTGCTCTGTTAGAGGGGGTCGTGCCAGGATCTCGATTTCGGGGGGGGGGTCGTACCTCTGCGACCACGTACTCGACACGATTTTCACCCTGCTTCCGAGTGTCCGTTCCGTTGAGAGCAGAAACTTTTTTTAAAGAATTTTGTAAAAATAGAACGATCTTTTGCCAGAAATACCACAACAGTTGATCGACTAAGAGGTCTTGAATGGTGAAGGTTTCGTGGCAGATAAACGTCTTCAGCTGACCCGTGAATATTGATTCCATGGTGTCCACATACTTTTGATTAGCACTGTAGTAACCGTGAGCATACTGCTTGACCGTGCTATATGAAGAGTGCAGTGTAGTCGCGTAACAACTTTTCGTCGAGACGAAGAGACGAGACGAGTTCGAAAGACGAAATACGTACTCGCCGTTTGAAATCGAAAATTCACGCGAATCCCGCGATTCCTCGTTAATTTCGTGAATTCGTTATAACTCGGTTCAAAATTGAGCTTTCGAGAATCCGAAGATATCTTTGAACTCCTCGTCGGCTCTATAAGAATATGCTTTGAATACTCTGGAAAAGAAATATATATGACTTGCGCCATGCACTCGAGTTTCACCATGAGAAATAACCCATTGAATGTGGCGCGTATCTAACCACACTAGTGGTGGTCCTTTCATAGAAAGATGAGGCTTGGGCATTGTCCCAGAATGCGCCACGTACTCGACTTTGTGCACTAGATTGCGAGATTAATTGAAACTTTTTTTTCAAGTTTCCATGATTTCTATTTCATTTCAAGGAGCTGAATGGTGAGACGTGTAGTCTCTGCGCCGAAAATCCCATTCTCTTGAGTTCGAACGAGAATCTTAGATCAGTTTTCAGCAGGACTAGCAGTCTCATTTTGTGACATTTCCCAATGATTTTTTGGAGAAATCCTGAGGAGATAGCGACGAAGTCTCTTTTCTCTCCTACACTACGCTTACTTGCCTGTAGGAAATATATGACGTGCTTGGTTGCAGGTGAGAATGGTCCCAAACATCACTCCTCGTCATGCCCTTGTAGAAAGATCTGGTTTTTTGCTTTTCCATGTGAGCCTTTGAAAGTGAGATGTGCACTGTTAGATTCCCATGAAAAGTACTATCGAATGATATGTTGCACTGCCCGCACTCAAAGCATTGTTTTTCACCGTTTCTAGCATTCTGCCCATTGCCGATCGCGTTCCCCAGCCCTTGGCGGCCACGTGCGATTCACGTGCTCGGTGCGTGACGCCGTTCCCACGCTCGCGCAACAGCCATAGCGACGTATCGATCGGTCTGCCGGCCGAAGGCCATCGGCCGTCACGTGAGCTCTCACGCACCACGCACGTGAATCGCACGTGGCCGCCAAGGGCTGGGGAACGCGATCGGCAATGGGCAGAATGCTAGAAACGGTGAAAAACAATGTTTGAGTGCGGGCAGTGCAACATATCATTCGATAGTACTTTTCATGGGGAATCTAACAGTGCACATCTCACTTTCAAAGGCTCACATGGAAAAGCAAAAAACCAGATCTTTCTACAAGGGCATGACGAGGAGTGATGTTTGGGGCCATTCCACGGAACAGCGCTCACCTGCGACCAAGCACGTCATATATTTCCTACAGACAAGTAAGCGTAGTGTAGGAAGTGAAGAGATTTCGTCGCTATCTCCTCAGGTTTCTCCAAAAAATCTCTTGGAAAATTGGGAAATGTCACAAAATGAGACTGCTAGTCCTGCTGAAAACTGATCTAAGATTCTCGTTCGAACTCAAGAGAATGGGATTTTCGGCGCAGAGACTACACGTCTCACCATTCAGCTCCTTGAAATGAAATAGAAATCATGGAAACTTGAAAAAAAAGTTTCAATTAATCTCGCAATCTAGTGCACAAAGTCGAGTACGTGGCGCATTCTGGGACAATGCCCCAAGCCCATCTTTCTATGAAACGATCAGGCTCCACTAGTGTGGTTAGGTACGCGCCACATCCAATGAGTTATTCTTGTGGTGAAACTCGAGTGCATGGCACAGTCATATATATTTCTTTTCCAGAGTTTGAAAGCACCATCTGAAGCTCAATTTTGAACGGAGTTCTAACGAATTAACGAAATTCACGCGAAATGGCGGGATTTGCGTGGACTTTCGATTTCAAACGACGAGTACTGTACGAATAGTGTTCTGACAGCGTTGGCCGTCGGTTTTCTTCAATGTTTTTCTCACGAAGATGGGCACTTAAAAAATTGATTTCGTAAAATAGTCGCGAAGCTGTTGTACACCCGAGTGGGAAAGAAATGATTTTATTGAAATGTTTGTATTGTTTTCGTCTTCAAAGAACACGTGATGGTGGCGAACCTCATTCTATTACGAC
>MU871112.1:4509-24762 GCA_036418205.1 Ostertagia ostertagi
GAGCTAACTGCACAGATAGGATAAAGGGGCTACTACACATTGTTAGCAATACATGTTTCACGCCTTCAACACTTAGAATTATTGTAACAATAAATGTAAACTGAGTCTAATTAATTATGGGACAACCTAATGCTTGGCTTAGGATCAGCTATTGGTCAATGAAGCACACTGCACACTGGAGAAAATCACAAATACATATCTTATCCATACTTATTTTTGGAGTATACGCCAGGTACCATCACATACATTTAAGTGCCATAACTGCCAGCAATTTCTTCTGAAGAAACAAAAAAGGTACCAGTTTATTGAAAATTCGAAAGATGAAGCAAATTACAAATATACACAACAGCATAGAATGAAGAGGCGATTGACACCAGGTGAACAATTATGCAACCTACATATTATGAACGTTTTCGATGATCCGCACCTACTGCTTCTCCTACGCTTTTAAAACCATCTCGTTTCAGAAGCTCTGCCAACTCCCTTTTCACCTGAAAACGAAAATGTTCATTAAAGACGAAAACTGCTGAAGGATTAGGCTAATAGTTACAACAAAATTGCACCACATCGGATTCGATAAGGTAGTCTTATTTGTTTAATAGATGTCCTATCTTACCTTCCCGATGACTGGAAAGCCTTGAAAAGCAAGCGCCGTGTAGAGTTGGACTACAGAAGCTCCCGCTCGTATCTTCTCATAAGCATCTTCACCACTTGATACACCACCGCATCCAACTATGGGAATACGTCCTTGAGTAAGCCTACAATGTTTTTCACAGGTGATCACCATAAACAGTGAAAGGAAGCTTGACTGAAAGGTTAAGAAAAAAATTGGATAGCTCACCTATACATTTCTTTTATACACTCCGTACTGAGCTTGCGGATCGGTGCTCCACTAAGACCACCGGCCTCATTTTTAAACTCGCTTTTGAGAGATTCAGGACGAGAAATTGTTGTGTTGGAAACAATCAAGCCATCGACGCCATACTTTTTATCCATGACTACCTGAATCCATGAAAACGATGGTAGATCAACAACTAGGTCTAAGAGTAGTACCTGTGCGATGTCCATTTTTTCGGACAGTTCGAGGTCTGGAGCTATTTTCAGAAGAATTTTAGGTCGTTGCTCCAATCGCAAAGCATCGAGGACATATTTGACATGAGAAAGCAGCTGAAATTACTGTGATACAGAGCAATTTCGCTGAAAAAGATCGATAAGAACAAAGTGGTTTCTATTCGAGTGTGAAATAATGAGACTCAATATGAACCATGTGAAATAGCAAGACCAACGAAATAACCAGTGAAAACCAGTCCATTTCTCCAAGGTACTACTTTACGGCATGACTTAAGAAAGCGAAAGGGAGCACTGTTGAAACTGACAAAACCATCGGTCTGCTCCCTTCCCACGACAGAACTTGGCATTTACTGTAACTGACGTTTGCTCCTTAAAATGGCGTATAAGGCACTGCTGAACCTCAAACGATAAAACAACATGACCTACCATGTCTCCCAAACTCCGACAAGCGCATGGAAAGAAGTGCACCTTGGAGCTGCCGCGTGTCAGGCTACGCATTGAAAAATCGGGTGGAAGCGTCGCATTTTGGAGAATAGAGACAAAACGATCGATAGAATAGGATGGAGTAGAAGTGTGAGATGTTAGTGCAATAAGTCAAATGGTCAAAAAAAGTTCCTACTGACGGCTGAGTGGACACATGTACGGCGAGAATTTGCACGCGTGACAGTCCTCCTGGTTTTCCGGATTTTTTTACCATTACAATTGCGATATTTTTGTTCTTTTCGTTCTTATCGTGAGCGCTAAGTTTACAGCCAGTAACTTGTAGGCGATATAGAATCATAGTCCATACGAAAAGGTTCTCTTCAAAAAGTGAAAATAATATTATTTACGCATAACTGCTACTATCTGGGACCGCAGTCGCAGTTAGAGCACGGGGATCTTACTATGACTGCGACCTGAGTCGCCTTCTTATGAACTACACGGATGCCCAGTATATACGTAAGATTCCGTGACTGACAATGCGCCTCAGTGCGCTGCTGGTCGGCACGCATTAGGTTGCCTTCAAACACCCACTGAAAAACTCACACTTTGTAAGTCAGCTTTCTTTTGCATAGATCGGAGGCCGGGCGTGTTTGGTGAAGAAACATTGACGACAAGATAATCACAATTTGCAGCAAAGTGATTGACGCCAACCTCGTAATCGACCCTGTAAACACAACAAAAATAACTTTTCATGTTCCACCGTTCAGAATTGAAAAAAGGCGACACGAGAAATTTCCTCATTTCTCAACATCGCGATGCTTGAATTGCAAACGTGAAAGTTAGGGTAACAGTATTAAGAAGAATATCATGCAGCAAGAAATCGTGAAAGGAAGGGAAATAGCAAAATAGCGAAGAAGGAGAAGTATGATAGCAATTGTAAATATGCTTCTATCATATAATCGCTTGGTGTAATGGTTTGTACGTTTGCATTTCCTCTGTTTTTCTGTGTGTCCGTTCGCAAAATAAAGTGATGAGGCAACTAATGGATGCTGGTCAACGAAAGGAGTGTTCGAAGGTCATGCGATCTCAAGGCTTTGCAATAGTGTGATTGTGATAATACCCGCAAAGGGATATAAGCACTGAGCACCCACTGAGCACATCCTAGACTACTCCACATGGTGCTGCAGTGGCAGCCAGAGGGCAGAGGAGGTTGAGACGGAGGAGATAGCAAACCAATCAGTGTGAAAGATGGGGGATAGGAGAGGGATAGAAAAATTACCTCCAAGGTTAGATCCAGTGCTGTGATTTGAGCCAGTTTAATGTGATGCCATGACTGCGGTTAGCCTCTACAGTGAAACTCACCATTTGTGAATACACTTCCGCTATATCGCCTTACATCCCTTCCACGAGGTGGACTTCATAACAGGAATTTAGCCTGGTAAGCAAAAACGTGACGCTTTTGCTGTACTCAGTGATACTTATTGGTACCGACGTCGGACCAAACTGGTAACAGAAAAAAAGAAAAGCAACAAATATGAGTTGATTGTGCTGAAGATTCCGGAAAAGGAGAGCACATGAAAATATGAATGGCAAGGAGAATAATATGCAAGTGCTAAGAGAGGGATTTGCGGTTTAGTTTGCGATCCTGCAACATCACACGATCGCAGGATCGCAGTCGATACGTACCTGCTCTACATTCTAGCTGTAAAGCAGCAGCAGAGAGTAGGACAATTGCCTAAAACGAATAGGCTAGAAAGAGATGGTCTAAATAGAAAAATCTGACAAGGAAAGGATGGTAGGTCGAAGTGGCCGTATAAAATGAGATGTATACCACCTGATGCGTCTCCAGACGCTGATTCCAAATCTGCCTTCCAAATCTGCTAAACGGCTCTCCGAACGGAGTTATGAAGCGTAATAGCTCAGTGGTGATGGTCCGGGGTGGCAGGTAAAAGCTCGTAGGATCGGTTCCTTTGCAAGTTTGTTGCTTTGCTTTTGTCCGCAACACTTCTAGAGACAAAAGCAAAGCAACCAATTTGCAAAGGAACCGATCCTACGAGCTTTTACCTGCCACCCCGGACCATCACCACTGAGCTATTACGCTTCATAACTCCGTTCGGAGAGTCGTTTAGCAGATTTGGAAGGCAGATTTGGAATCAGCGTCTAGAGACGCAGGTGGTGGATGTATTCTATACGGCCACTTCGACCTACCATCCTTTCCTAGTGAGTAAATAAGCGATGTATAAGCTCTAAAGTGATAGGGAAAACGACATCAAAACAACGGGGGGTGCCAAGAGAAAGCGCAGGGCAAATATAGAGCAGCATCCTGATGATGAAGTTGAGAAATGGTCGAGATATGGTCGACGAAATACATGCAATGAATCCACACAAGCTATGTATCCAAAAAATAGCTCTTACGTTGACGAAACTTTAAATTCTTTTAAAAAAAATTCAAAGAAATGATCTAAAATCGCCACATACTTTGGATCTTCAGTGAGCTTGTTCTTTCCAAGGTTTACTCCTAGTACAGCAGTGTCGCCACTCCGTCGAGCTCTGGCCGCTTTGACACGCTTGGAGACCTTGCTGGCACCATCGCTGTTGAACCCGTAGCGATTTATGATTGCCTGATTTAAATCTTTATTAATACCGCGTAAAAATACAACATGTTGCTTCACTTGGGTTGCTATCAAAAAATCGCAGCTGGGCTAACACAGGTGGTGTAACCTCAATATAGGAAAAAGCACAAAGCAAGCAAAATATGGCCTACGCAGGCCTGACCAATCAGTAATCTGTTTTTCTCTGAGCGAGTTTTAACAGATCTGAGAGGTCTTGCATAGTGGTCGACACTCACCCTAGCACAGCTTAGGCTGCTTTCATAGTCTGCGCCGGTGCACGGTTCGTGCGGTCCGCACGGACCGAGCGGACCGCGTCCGCGGACGGCGCAGACTATGAAAGCAACCTTAAAGAAATGACGATGAAGCACCTATTTATGGAGATTCGAAGGCAGAGGTGTGGTTCATGATAAGGGGATGGGGGGGGGGTATATGGCGATTGAAATGAGTATAGAGATGCAAAGTAAAACGGCAATGGAAAAAACTGAGAAAAACCGTCGACAAGGCCGTTAACAAAACCCTCTTTCCCACTAGCAATGAAAGAGGCTGGCGTGGGGAAAAGGCACGCACAAACAAGTTTTCTGGAGATATCAGCGGTTATATCGGTTTGATTTATGGCAATAAACTAGCTGGGAGTTTGCGACATGTTATGCCAGCCATGCACACATCCAGGTGGGCGGTCGTAGCGGGGCCAGGCGGCGATAGCGCATAGTACATGCCCTGGGGCCTTATTACTGCGCCGTTTCGGGTTTTGAGTGTGGGAACATCTCTACGGGTGCGTAACCAAGTACAGGCATGACCGAAAGGGTTGGTTAGGTAATCCGACCTTTGCTTTAGTAGGATGGTGGGGTACGTAAGATGGGAAAAACATAGAACGGGCCAGAACCCGAGAAATGGTACCCCTTCGTTTCAGCGCTGATTTCCTCATTGATACGACTTGCACTGTTGTGCCCTCTTCAACGCCAACGCTCCTTCTGCTATCTAATCACTCGCCGCGTGTAGACCTGTGGCGAGAGGATCGACGGTCAGTAGCATGCTTCGAACCGCGCAAGAGTTCGGCGCGGGTGGCGTCATTATTTCGCTTCATAGTGCGTGGCAGTCCCCCCAGGAAGATTGCCTCTTAGGCGATTTTTCTCTTCCTTGACCTTTTCTTATGGTGAAATTATTTTTAAAGTGAGATAATCGAATCCATAGAATGGCAACAAAACATGTTGACAAATTATAATTTGTGTGCGCATCAAAAACTACTAGAACTTCTCTTCGAATCCCTACACCGATTCGAGAAGAACTGTCACAAGCTAGATTACCATACTGCCCGTAGTGGGGGGTTTACGGTGTGCAAGCCGTACTGAAGGCCATGAAACGTCACGAGCTGTGTCTAACGTTCAGCAAAAGCGTGAGATGTAATTCTATAACAATTTACGAATAAATATCAAACCTCATCTTCGAGTAAGCGGAACACTCGTGGTTTTGCATTTCCTTCCTGAGGTATCGGGGTTACTGATCCCACTTCGACAAGACCAAAACCTGACACCTCTGAAAGAGGACCAACAGCTTCAGCGTTTTTGTCGAAACCGGCGGCCAGCCCAATTGGATTTTTAAGCGACATTCCAAGAAACTAAAATTGCGCATCTGAACATTGAGAAAATGTATATGTGTTCAACGTGTTTCATAAGTGTAGAACTGTTGCTGCAAATAGAAATGCAAATGGTGTGCTACCGTCATTTGCGACCGCTCAGTAGACTGTAAATTAATAGTTTGAGACGGTCTGGATAGAAAATAAGGATAGCTCTGGCAAGCTTCATAATGACCGCGACCCGTTTTTAAAAAGTATGTCATGGAGGGAATGTAAATAGTTCAAAAAGAAAAGGCTCAGAACACAGCAAAAACATTCAGCGGGATCAGGTTCTATTCATTGCTTACTTAAGTCGCAACAAAAGCAATTGCGGATTTGACGAAGAATCTTTAAAAAAAACTTATATTTTTTAGGGAATTCAACTTCATTCCGAATAATTATGCCACAATCAGCCAGAACTGTCAGCCTGGTCCGCTTGAGTTTGAATACCTCCCTCCCAGGAATAGACAGGCTGCTGATCCAAGAAGTGCTGAATATCCATTTCCATGCTGGGTAAAATCGTATTACTTACATTTCCAGGATGAGCTATGGACGAAACAGGTGGCATTCTGATGAGGAAGATTTGGTTAGAGCAGAATAACGGGGAAAGCTTCGATACATTTTCCTTTCCTGAACTTTCTTCGCGATACGTGATCGAGAGTTATCATGCAGCCAAGAACTTTCGTGCGCGAAAATTGACGACTTTGCGGCAAGTTTGTGCCCGAGAACAATGCTTATACTGTCAAAAGTGGCACTATCAGTCGGTCTCTTTAACCCATTCGCGACAATGTCGAATTAATGAATGCCACTGGTGGCTGACACGAAGACGTTCACTGGGGACAATGTCAGCCACCGGTGACTGAGAGCTTTAAAAAATTTAGTGAGCAATAGCAGTTTTGAGAAATGTTTTTGTGTTGAAAGCAAGCTTCATACTTACAATAAGTTGCTCAAGCCCGGGGATCTTTATTCACTTTAATTTTATTCAAAAACAATTTCACAAGTTTCAAAATTCGGCCCTATCCAATTTATTATGCCAGGGAATGAATTTTTCTAATCTCACGTTTATTATTGGCGTGGGTGTGAATTAGGGCGAAACTGCATCGATATGGTGCAACAGCTGCTTCCAGAAAATTCATAGAAAACTTGCGTGCAGGGTTTATTTGGTCGCCCCCTGTCACGATATGACATTCTTTTTCACAAAAGTCAAATAGCGCCGTTTTGAAGCAGGCACCGAATTTCACTGGCGGTGCAGTCAAAAAAGTCGCAAACAGTTATGCTGCAAGCATTCTCAACATCAACAAGCATAGAGAACATTGTATTTTTCGAGTTAATGTTTAGCTTTGTATGATAAAGTCGAACCTCACATGCTAGTTCGTCATATTCCCTTCGATTGGGTCCAAATCGCGGAATGAGACCCCAAGAAGCTGCACGAACGGCGAGATTGTGGGCTGCTTCCCCGTCAATGTGCTTATGAACAAGCGGCATCACCTGCAAACAGTTGATCCCACTTTTTATAACATAATTTATGAAAGAGATGCTCAGAAACAAACCGCTTTATTGTAAAAAGTCTCGGAGCCCCATAGCATTTCAGTAGCCGCGTATCCGAGCAAACCACCTCCCACCACAATGATAGTCGACTTTGTTATGTAACCCGTCGGTAACCGGGAATACATGAATGAAATCTGAAATCACCTTTCTAACCAGCAGTTACGACATCAATCACATGGATAAAGAAGTGTGAACGAAAAAATCACGATTTGAAACAAATGAAATAACGGCTTCAATTCCAGTATGAGGTGAGGGAGGGGCATTGGGTGAATTACCTCGTGCCGATTACAGTATTCCTAGTTTTTGTGAGGAGCTAGCTCCAAGGTGGGTGAACCAATTCTGTTGTGTGTAGAGGCTACTAACAATAAGTGAATAGCACACAGTTCAAACATCCGTAATTGTGATAAATTTCTCATGATTTTTGATGCTTCAGACACTCTACACAAACGCCCACATTCCTGGAGGTTACTTTACATACGAATTCGTTCATTTCGCAGAAAAAGAAAAAAATCCACAGTGTCCTGATTATTTGTTTTCTCGTTCTCGCTAGAGTGCTATTATTCTGTATTCATTCCACTCTATAGGACGTCGACCTCTACTTCAGCATACTTTCGCCTTCAAATTACTGTTCACAATATCGTTCTTGAAAAGAAAACCTATTGGAGTTTATTGCTTTGGGAGATGCGGCCATGAAGCTCACCGAGGCCCATGTCGCGACCCACACGTGGCTCGATAATACCACAGAAGAATGAAGTCCATGTTGCTTTCCAAACATTGATTACTACAATTTATAAACCATTAAATTGATTGGCCCACTTGTCGGTGTGCATGCACCATTCCACAGAGTGTCAGAAGGGAGAACTGGCGTGAGTGATGGGAAAGTAGCCGCTAACATTACTAGAAAATGAATCCGTGCGGAGGATCAATCAGGCGTTACTTTGTGAACGCGGTAACACCCTCTTCTAGTTTACCATACCCTCCCCTGCTCTTTCTGCATACACACTCCACGCTGTTGACCTCACAAATGGTATGGAGTGTATTGGAAAGTGTAGCGCAGACAGAAAGAGGGAAATCCTCGCGGGTGCCGTAGGACAAATCCGGATAATCTTCGTGAAAACGTGACTCTGTGGCTCTTGCTTGGAAAGGGCATGGATTAGATCTACCTGTTGAATAATACTCGAACAGAAACTACTACAACGTTGATGGAAAAATCCATCAATGTTGTAGTACAAACCATTGAAACCATTTCAAATGGAGCAGTAACTGTGCTAGGGCTGATCGGATAACGTAAAATCATGGACAACAGGCGAGTAGCCCGTTCCGCGTATAATCGGTTTGAAAATGAACATGAAGCAGTTCAGCGGACTCCTTCCTAACAATTAGACTTCAATGCACTCCTTGATCGCTGATTTATCAAATCAATGCATTATTCTGGCCTTTCACAGGATCAACGTACAAATACGACTGTCATGTCCCTGACAACTCTCTAAATACCTGTTAGGGTTTCAGTAAAGCTAGCGGGTAATCCAAAACATACGTTTTTCTTCTTTTTTAGCGCGAAGGTTAGCGAGGAATGCGCAATGTGCCTCAGGGAGGGGACAGGGGTAGGCCACTAGATCTAAGCCTAACGGAGAGAGACGATTGCAAAGACAATAAGGATTGTTTACGCACCTCAGATTCCCTCTCTTTCTCTAATCGTAAGACTTGAAAGGAGGAGGGGGGGGGGGGGGATTCCAGTACAGAGTGCGCTTTTTCAACACAGTTTCTTGGACCATTGAAGAACAATCATGTACTCCGTAAAACCCGTATGTATTAATCACGAAACCATGTTTCGTTTTCGCTAAACGGTTTTGCAGTACCAAAGTCATGAACGTTCTGTTGCTGGTTCGAGATCCCCGTACGTTAGAGTGGCGCCTACCGGGGTCATAATGACAAAAACCGCGACTCTTTTCGGCTCTTCGCAACGCGACATCGCGCGGCAGGCTGGCGCACCCGCAGCGAAAACAACTACGGTATGGAAGAACGCGCGATTGGAGCGCGATATTTGTGTCGGCTTTGATTGCGACAAGGAGTTTGAAGCTTAATAGCCATGGATTTGATAATGAACGAGGAAATGGTAACCAGAAGTGGGCCGCTAACTAGCAGCGAAGAGGAAGGTAGGTTATTTTTGCAGAGATGGATGGTAGACTCTGGAGAACCTGGAAGAGGAATGTTGATGGACGTTTGATGAGACGACGTAACCTTCTGCATAGGGGTTATTTGGGGCCCTGATCATGAATATGACACTCATTTTTCACATTCGTGCTGATTAACGCATACTTTCTGCTTTCCTAAGCTTTCTTACCTACAGCGCTTACTACTAAGCTTAGGGGAGGGGAGTGAAACTTCTGAGTGAGTAAACCACGCACCGTGAGGCAAAAGTTGGAGTGTGTCAGACCACAGGGGAATGGCCTACCCACTTTGGAGCCCTACACTACTCAAAGGCTTAGTCCTATTGCGATCTAATTAGTGCGAGGGCGCAGACGAGCAGGAAGCAGGCGCCGAATAGCGCTAACAACAAATCAGGACCCCGAATAACCCTTATACAGAAGTTTACAGCGAATTTAGTGGGAATCAGTTGTGGCGCCACCCGGCCCCAAATGGCGCCAGCGTCAAAAATGAGTATCATATCCGTGATGAGGACAGAAGCGTTCCGTAAAAGATGTTATACCCTTATGCAGATGTCTATACAACAATATGAACCCACAAAATGCAAGCATAACGACACTACTAAATCCTCCTTCACCGATAATTAGTAAAACATCATTTGTGTGGCATCGCCCGGAATCGTGTAAGTCACAAAACGTTTCACCACCAAATGAGCAGAGTTAGTGATTCACCGCATTTATCAATACAATGGGTGTGAGCGCGGGCAAGTAAGGAATCAGAAACTTACAAATTCACGCATGCAAAAAAGCTGCTCCAATCGCGCGTTCTTCCATACCGTAGTTGTTTTCGCTACGGGTGCGCCAGCCTGCCGCGCGATGTCGCGTTGCGAAGAGCGAAAAAGTCGCGTTCTGTCCTAAGTACCCACACACCCCTCTACTGTTACCCCGATGTGGCCACTGTCAAATCAAATGTCACTTTCAAATAGTGAAACCAATGTTGAACAACAGTAGCCGCCAACTGCAACTGCAAATATTGACAACCGAACGCACTAGACAGTACTTCACCTTTTTGACACGAACCGAAACCGTTACGAAACGGGGACACGGTTCATAGTCCATACAAAGCGCCTGCAATAACTGCAAAAACCATTTCGAAAAACGCGTATGCCCTGAGGACCGCCTTAATATCCATAAAACAGCGTTCTTGGAGCTGACGCCATTTTACGAGCTCTCGCCCGGGGCCGAACCACATTGCGCCTTGAGGAAGAGCAAGGAGACATGGAAGAAAAACCGGACTTACTTACGTACGTAAAGCACGGCTAAAACGCTCAAACAGAACTGCTTACGAACATAAAGAGCGTCAAATAGAGGGTGTTCTGCAGCCCGTGCAGTTGTGCTACTTGAACGCGCTTCGACCTACCATGGTTTTGTTGGTTTTCGAGTGACGCGTCTTCTGATAGTGGTGGATCCTATCTGTCTATCTGATCTACATCGTTGTCTGAAACGGTTTCAACTTTCTCAAGCTTGTGAATAAAAGACCTCATGGTGCTCTTTTCACGGCAATATCCTCAATGAGAGGGTTTCGTACCGTCTCCCGTATGATTTGTTTCTCGATTTTATATCCACTAATTCGCCTGCCTTTGATTGTCCATGATTCTTTTCTTTTTCCTGGCTCTTCGAAATTCAGTTCATAAATTGTCCAAAGAACCTGCTAATTTTTCATAGCCCGTATGGGCTAAAAATAGATAGCGCACCGTCGAACACTGGATGACGCATCTTTGATCGATGCGTGTCGCTATTCTTGGTTGCGCGCGTGTGTAATCAGTGGAAAGAATTCATAGTGGATGCTTCTCAAATGACGAACCCTGATTCTTCACATGCCTAATTTTGAAGCTTTGTAATAATGGAATCTCTAACTCAACAATTGCTCACTGCTGGTTGTGCAAGGCGCCGTGTTGTACCGTTTAAATTGGAAACGAGTTGAAACTCTTTCAAAACCCGTTTAGTCGGTAGGAGCCACTGTCACGTGGCTTTACAAGGAAATAAGTTTTCGTGAATGGTTGATATTTGGTGCGTTACTAATCTAGCCGTGTATTTGACTGGGCATTAAACTTGCTCTTTTAATGTTTTTTTTCTGCAGAAAAACTCTTATCAGTCTGTGAATCGCTGGAGCCGATCGAAGTTTTTGTTTTCATGAATCGTTATGCGAAGATATTCATATGACGTTTGCTATTGCATGACTGTTCGAAGGTCAACTCAGCCTTTGCTTCTGACTATATACTATATGAACTGTTTCGTAAAGTCATTACGATACCACCCGTTATGCGGATTTTTCCCACAGCCTGATCAACCACACACGAGTGCTTGCCACTCGAGAGCCGCGTTGTTAGGTAGAATAGTACAAGTGAACAGTCAGGAAGAGCGGCCGTATTAATCTTATGAATGTGGTGGTTATAAATGCCATTGCGTGGAATTACCACTGCTCCAGGACTTGCGTCAATATAGGTTGTTGTTTGTTTTTCATGCTGATGCTAGCTCCATTGCTGCGTGACATCTTTCTGGGCGAGAAACCAATTGTTGTGGCTTACACAGCGCTTTTTCTCGACATGATGAAATTAATATCTCATGTTCCATACTGACTTCAGTTGCGAATTCTTCTCGCATTTTTGGCGGTTTTTTTTTCAATCCATAATATTAACACAGTATGAATGATGGAGCAGACCATTCAGCAGCTGTTTGTCCAATCCCATCAAATTGTTACAGTTGAAATAATAGGATGCTTTCAGTGCCGCAGGAAGCTTTTGTGTAAGCTGTGAATGGATGTGTTTTTTTGCTGCTTAGAAGTTGCTCAGAAGGTAACAACTATTGAAAAAGGTTCCCCTTGTGACATGAAGTAGACCTCGACCTAATGATGACTTCAAAGAACGGTACCAACTGTTCACTTCTTCACAGGAATTCTGTAAAGTTCCAGTCTAGTTTCATCGCATCATTTTTGATGACACTTTGCTATAGTTGAAAGTTTTCGTGAAGTTGATCGAAACCACGTTTTTGAAAACTCTGTTCATTGTTCCAAACTTGTAGGTGCTTCCATGGTAGGTGAGCAAAAGGAGCTGTAATTTCGATCTTTCCCCCCCCCCGCGCTTCCACGTGAAAAGCCAATGCTTGTTGCAGTAATCTAAGAACGTTGACCTATCGATCTTTCTTCATCTTTATCTTTAGCCTTCTCAACATGACTCGATTAGAATGATGTACTTATCTATGCCATTATTCGTCAAAAGGAACCAAACTCCAGCTGTATGAGTAACAACTTTTTCTTGGTATGATTTCATCATGTGTTCTCAGCTACTGGCGAAAAATGCAGTTTCTCAAAACCTATTTTGTTAACAAAACAATTCCCAACCTTGACCTCTCTTGGCTACCAATGCAAGCTGTGGTGACATACGTGCGTTCCTGCTTAAGATAAGCATCTCCGATAAAGCCGTTGAGATGACCCTTGATCTGTGGACCGTAATAATTGCGTTAAATGGTGAGAAATTCTATCACGCCGAAGTCGGAAGTAACTTAACTTAATTAACTTACGGAAGTTTCAGCCATATACTTCCAAATTTATTTTGTTAGAGTGCCTCTAAAAATGATTCTGTACGATTCTTCTTCAGCCTGGACTGCTAGCTGCTAAGTCTTTATCTTTCGCTTAGGGTGCTAAAATGCTCATTAGTCGTAGGCGTAGCGATGTTACATTAATACAAATTCTAATCAATTGACACTACAGTAAGTCACTTTCAACAATGCTCAACAAACATTTCGTTCGTTGTCGATTGCTCATTCTCGCTAATGTCTCACATTATTGATATCCCCTTGGAATATTTTCGCAAAATGCTACTTTAGTGCAGGCAACAATAATCTCAACCCGTTATCTCAGCACTGTTTACTCGCAGAGTCCACCTTCAGTCAAGATGTCAATCTTCTTATCGGAATTGCGACTATCGTTGAATCTGACCATTATATTAATTTGGCTTCTTGTGCTTTTAGGTATCCTTAGCTGTACGGAAATGACAGCGCATGGTAACGAAGTCGAACAGGATAAGCTGGATATCCAGCTAACGAATATGGATGTAAGTGATGTATTTATTGTGCGTTATTCGTCGTTGAAAGCGTTTTGATATTCAAACAATAAGTGATTCTTGTAGAAAACCGTGGAACCATTCAAATCCATCCGAGGAAGATGAAGTAGAACACGTTCAGCTGAAGTAAATTGTTACTCCTCAGATTTCTACGCTTAGTCATATTTGATGCCTGAGTTATTACACTATTCAGGGTATATGGAAGAAGATGGGTAATTCTTACCGTAGTAGCGTTACTAAATAATACAAACACGATGTCATGGATTGCTTTCGCCCCTGTGTCGAACTATGCGAATAGTTTTTATGGCGAGAATAGCGCGGAATGGTACAGAATTCTTTTTTTTCTACTTTAGATAGTAAGCTCCTAATTTCTTGTCGCAGGTTTTCTATGGTGTATATGATCTGTACAATACCAGTTGGCTTCTTCGCTATGTGGACAGGTCGTCGCTTCGGCTTGCGGAGTGCTATCTTAATTGCAGGTATTTTGAAATTCTTTGTTTTTTTTTCATTCCCCTCCAGCCTACCGTATCCGTGAGACAAGTGTTAGGCCCTTAGGAGCTTCCTCATTCTGGAGTTGGACTCGATAAGTTGTATTTCAATAAAAGTGTCGCGTTTGTGAAAGGATAGTGTTCGGCTGCCTCTACTTTTGATCCGATGTTTTCGTTTTTCTATGTTTGATAGCAATCTCTATTCAAAGGATGGACAAATGGTATTGGCGGCCTGATTCGGTTATCTAGTTCATTCCTTCCTCTGCAATATCGGTTCCCAGTTGGAATCACTGGACAGGCGATTGCTGCAATTGCTTACCCTTTTATTATGTTTTTGCCGACGAAGGTAATGTTGCTGAAGATTGATTTGTGGCGGATTTTTCTCAAAGCTGACTTCAGGTTGCGGGATCATGGTTTCCCGATACTCAGCGCGGCTTAGCAACAACCATTGGAATAATGTCTAATCCGCTTGGAGTACTTCTGGCCAATGTGATCAGTCCTCAAATGGTCCGTGCTCCAAATCATATTGTGTACTTGAACATCTTCACGTTTGTTCCTGCAGCTGTGGCTATGGTTCTTGCAACGGTAGGTTATTGTGCAGCTGATCGTACTGCCCAGGGAATCTCCTAATACACCTCTTCACAAAAATGTTACTTTTAGTTCGCGGTTAAAAGTAGCGAACCGAAAATACCACCGACGTTCAGTGCTAGCAAACCTCAGATGGATTTCTTCCCTGGTAATTTTTTGCCTTTTTTTTATCTAGTTACCCTTTTATTTGTTTTCAATTTTTTGCTATTCTTCCGCAGTGGCTAGTGGAAAAGCAGATTTGGTATTGTTTGACTGCGTACATAATTCGAAAGTGAAGTTAACTTTCCTTTTAAAGGAAGTGGTCACGATAATTCTCATAGGGACGATAAGGAAAGCTGTGTACTGGAGTGGATAGGGGTCCTGCCCAATGTTAGAACACGTGAAGTTTCAGTGGCAGTGGCGCCTTATCAACGGAGTGATAAGGCGCCGAAATCCACTTCCGTTCAGCAAAAACCAAGACTTATCGATGTGGAAAGGGGTGCGATAAGAGCGTGCTAGATATGATACCGTTATCGTTATCGTCCCGTTTTCATTCTGGAGTGCACCTCTTATCAAGCAGCCGCACCTTCTTATCTCATCGTATCATATCTTCCATGGGCTTACACTCGTCCAACAATTACTGCCTCACACCTTATCGATTGATAACGCGAGGGTAGCAAATCCAGCGTGGAAGCCAGCGTGATCGCTTCCTTTAATATTAACAATAAAAACTATACGTGGAGCCCTGAAAACAAATGTAAGAAAGATTCCATCTACGGAACTTAATGTGCTGTTTAATGCCCTGCCTAGCATTTATTTTAGTTGTTTCCTCCAATTGTTGCAAGATAAATTGTACTGCAAAAAACGTGTCGTTTCACGGATTTAGTCAGTATGGCGGTTTTGGAGAAATTGACACCTCATTTACTTCTGTTCACGTTTTAATGGTATAACATGGCATTTGTGCTATGAATCAGCACTTGCGATAGGTCTTGCCGCTGCTAATAGAGTATTACTGGGCGTGGCAGCGAATTTTCAACAGTAGCGGACATCATAACAGTGTTGCGCGATGCGGTAGCGTGCCAACCAAACCGGTGAATATAACCGTATTTCTGAAATAGACTCCACATGAGGAATTCTGCCTGCAATATTTTCATATAGTTAGACGAAAGAATGCTTCACATGTTAAACGTGAAATTTTAACTGAGTGACTTCTAGGTTTGAAAGCGTGCATGATGTCAAAACAATACATTATCTTATTTATCGTCATGGGTGGTGGAATCGGCATGTTCAATTGTCTCTACACCATCATGCAGGTACAATTTTGTTGATGTAACGATGCTTTATCATTTTTTCTCTGATGAAAAACTATTAATGAAGGGCCTCCTCTGTCCGTCTGGATACTCAAATTCTTTTGTTGGTCTGTGTGCTGCTCTCATGATTATCGGCGGAATCGTTGGAGCTGCCGGAAGTGGTTCGTAACCAGCTTTTTCTACCCCAGCCACCATGGCTTTTTTATTCCGTGACTTTTTCCACACCTGAAAGTGTCGCCGCGGAAGGGAGGTATGCCTTAGAGCAAAGCGTCCTACTGATGATACACGGCGAGAGAGCATGGTGGAGGGAGACATTACGGCTCTCTACTTTCCAGCCTGCTCTCGATCCCACCCGCCGCAGCCACGCATTAAGGTGTGAAAATGTTGCGGAGCCGCTCTTTTAATATTTATCATATTTTTATTCATCACGTGGTTTTTTTCTGCAAGTGTTTGTAACAAAACTTGTAGGCATGTTCGTGGATCGCACAAAAATGTATGAAGAAACTATGAAAGTCTCCATGGGTCTTGCTGTAGTTTTTGGACTGATTTTCATGCAGGTGCCTTTTATAAATTGAAATTGAAGGCTTTATAAGAAGGATTGCGTAAAGTTTATTGCTTTATCGGTTCTAGTGATGCCAATTTCAGCTTACTCTCCACCCAAATTTTGCACCCCTCCTGGCCTTGTCCTGTGTCCTTTTCGGTATATTCGGATTAGCTACTTACCCTGTTGGCCTCGAATTGTCGGCTGAGTGCACGTTCCCAGTATCCGAATCTACATCAACAGGATTAATTGTTCTTTGTGGACAGGTAAATTTGTAGTTTCTTTGTTGGAATTCCTGCCGAATTAATGATGCAAACTTCAAGGTTCAAAGCGTTTTGTATGTCCTTCTCATGAATCAGTTCGCACGTCCACTTCAGCCGGAACGTATGCATGATCAGGTATCTTCTTTCATGTGGACATAAGCCATGAATTCTTTACCTGTATTCACCTTATCGTTAATGTGCTTCACGTGTGCTAAAGGTGCTTTCCTTAAATGGATCAATTTTTGCTCTTTTCATCTAAAATTTACTTTCTTAAGGTCTGCACCCTCGATGTGACCGACAAGATGAACCAACCTAAAGACAACACACAAGCTGTTATGGTTTGTGCACTCTGAATATTTATCATTTGTTCCATTCTTTTGCATGCCTTCATTTCAATTCGATACCTTTCTTTAAATGCTGCACCGTTTTTAACACCCACATGTAATCTCGAAAAAGGACTTCATTTGTCTATATTTTAAGGTGTTTTCACTTCTGGCCGCCCTGCTTGTTTTGGTGCTTGTCATTCTTTTCAAGCCAGTCTATCGCCGTTTGGAAGCAGAGAAGGAGAACAGAGCTCGTATCGACAAGGATAAGGAGTCACGGATGAACGATCAGAAAATAACTCTTCCTCGCGAAACCGTCACTCAACCGCTGAATAAGGCGGAAAACGTTTAGTATTGCATCTTCACTACTCGCTTGTTACAATTTGTGAATGTTCTCAACGCACAGGGTTTGACTTTTAGTTGTCATCCATTAAATGAAAGCGACGTATAAGTTAGTTGTGTTTCTAAAAGGGGTTGGTTTTTTACTGCCTCAACAAGGGAGAAAGCCTCGAACCTTCATTGTTGTGAAGGAGCTTATGTGGGGTTGCTGTTATAGGTGTTCTGTCGTTATTCTCCGCTACCAGAAGCAGTTGTAGTCCTGATGAGGCTCTCGGGTAATTTTTAACAATGGAGGCGCCGAAAGTCGTAGAAATCATCTGGCGTATTCTAGGAACAGCCTTGGCTTCTCCACCGTAATACTACAAGTCAAATCCTGTGTATTTATTCCTAATAATATTGTTGGTGTTTGCGTGGTTTTAGTTTGTACGTATCCTTTAACATTGAGCTTAAACATCCTTCATAATATTGCTGGAGGCACATTCCGCGATTATTCAGTTGGACTAATCCCAACGTAAGCAAGACTGCTGGGTTCTCAACTGCAGAGGTAATGCCACAATCGTGACACAAATTCTTATGTAAAGTTTAGTGGCCTACGATTTGCATCCGTGCTTATTCCAAGCCTCTTACGCCCTCCGTTCCGGCACATGTTTCTCGCGGGTACCCCCAGGAGGCCCGTCGCGCGGCAAGAAGGCAGAGTCGGCGGACGAGTTGCAGCGCGTGGTGTGCGATGTAGGACGTGCAATGGGACACTATTTAACTTGACGCGAAATCCCTATAGTACGCGCGCGACTCGTCCGCTGACTTTGCCTTCTTGCCGCGCGACGGGCCTCCTGGGGGTACCCCTGCTTTGCACCGCCATCTCGCGTCCGTTCTTGCATCTTTTTGATTTTCTGCCTTATGAAGCGTCTGCGAATCATCCACTGATCAAGAAGTGTCTCTCTCTCCCTTAACAGTTCCGTTTATTTTTCTCCTCTTTCCGTCACGGACAATCCGCTTCACGCATCTGCTTTCGCTTTCGAGGATAATCGTGGAGTGTTACCTTCAACTCCTCGTGTGCGCACAATGTAGTGTCTGTGTATGAGCTCAGAATACCATTCATCTTTCGTAAATCAAAGAGCTCTGTGAGATGCTCAGTCTGATCGAAATGAATTTCTGAGAGGCATGTGACGTCTGCTGATCGTATCAAAATGAACTGGAGTTTTAGTGTTGTTGCTGTTGTTGTTGTAATAATTTGCGCTTGATCTTTTAACCCTTATCATTTTTTATCAAAATGTGTTGTCTTTGAAAGCGTGTTACTTCATAGACTTTCACTAGCTTGAGGCGATATGCTCAGATCCTCTACCCGGCCGGATGTCACTGTTTTGGCACACGTGTAACGTAGTCATTTTGGCTAAGTTCTATTCCCGTTCATGGCCGGGACGAGGTGATTGTATCGCACAAACGTTTCTTTTATACATTGATATAATTCGTGGAAGTTTTAGGTTTTCATGTGTTATCCGATGTTACTAATCTGAGAGAAAATAAACCCGTCTCCCTGTTAGAATTCTCGATTCGAAAAGATACTAGTCCTCATGGAAACGTGCTGTGTACAGACAAAAATTTTATTTCTATGATATACAGAAATATCGAGGTTTGAGGAGGCGTGTCAACAGTCTTGGTAGGTCGACAGACTAATTGGACTCGATTTTTGCCGCCTCAATTCGAAGCTCTCGTCTGCGCTTTCTCGCCTTATTAGTGACTCACGACCACTGTGATCTCACACATTCAAACTTTTGCCACTGTAGTTGGCTCACCCACCTCGGAGTCCCTCCCCCTACAAGGCTTAGTCCTAGAGGCTCTCACCTCCCTCCTTGGGATTTGGAGCCGAGCCAGGCGCCGTTCTCTAATCATCTGTGCTCTCCGCCATTAGTGGCAGGACCGTAGAATACTGAACTAGTCGTGAACCGTCTTGTTAGAAAGACAGGGTAAAGTGATTAGTCCCACAGGAGGCGAAATCAACCACTCTCTGGTCACTTTGTGGTGTATGGTCTGCACCTGACGCTCTTCTTGTTTTTTGAAAGGGAGCGAGATGGGTGTTTTCAGCTGTATGCAGCTGGTTTCCAGTGGTACATGACTCCACCAGGCTTCCTTCATGCGCACGGTTCAGGTTGAATGCGATCGAACTCCGCCCACCACGCGAACAAATTCTTATACCTCAGAATTGTTAAAGGCAGTGACCACGGAAGAGCGTTAGGAGGTGGAGGACCGAACTATGGCCCTAGTGCGAAGGAGTTTAGTGGACATTCAATGACATCACCAAAATCGCACCACCCTCCAGTCGTCATGGTCACTGCGTTCAAGGATGCGACACTCGTCTAGGAGAACAAAAACACTGACTATAGGGATGGTTCCTACAAACATGTTATCCAAATCGCATTCATGTGTCACGACAATTTCGGATGGAAGTCGAAAGCTTAGCGCATCCCAGAAAAAACTGGGCAACGTTTTTTAAGCCCTCTTACTATTGCATGGATGTGTCATTCATACGCTCCATGAACAAGATGACAAACCCGAACTTTCCCATTCCGCAAAGCCAAGTACCACTTTCTTCGCTTAATTCCATGTGGCAGCATTAGTAAGGTGTGTACATCATAAGTACCTACGCGCCACGGATTTCGTGGATGTGTCAACGGGAATGCGCGTATTATCGCAGAAGTGGAACGTATGTGGGAGCAAGAATCCACATTCCTAGTCAGAAGAGACAGTAGAGGGTGAGCCACTCACTGATTCACAGCGGAATGCTTGAAAAATTGCTACGCGTATGGAACGACACCTAAAGCTGCGCAGCACCTAGCACGAACCAATAACATACCCAGTTACACCATAGTTTTATTTATTATGTCGCAGAT
>MU871113.1:0-14214 GCA_036418205.1 Ostertagia ostertagi
TGCCTTGCAGAGAATGGATATGAGTGTTACGCTTGCCAGGTAAAAGCTCCCATTCAGGCCTTACCACTTGCTAGCCTGGTGTCCTCACCCTCTCTTCCCTACAGTGATGTATCAGCATTGTTTGGAAATACAATTTTTAGGCCGAAGAGGGTCTTGTGAACACTGAGAGGAGCATGGTTACCTACCCGGTGAGTGAAGCAATCGTTCCCTAGTCACGATTGTTACCATCTTATTGTACACACCCAAATGGGAGGTTGCCCGTGGTCGGTCTATTTATACTAATTTAGGAAAAGTCATCTGAGCAGTTCACTATGGGTGGCAAGCGGAAAAACGTGAGTTGCACACACAGTCCTAATGGGGAAATACAGACAACGTATTACATTATTACAGAAATCCTGATAAGGCTTGAGAAGCTCACCAGTTGAACTTGTTTTTTTTCAATAATGCGATCATATTCGTTTTAAAATAAATGATTTATTCTTTTGTGATCCTGTTGTAAAAGTTTTTAAGAAACCCCTCAGAGGATCTCAAATTTTCAAGAGAATCTCAGTGCTGTCATTTTGCTTAGAAGAAGCTATTGCGATCAGCGATCTCCAGACGAAGCAGTAGCTTGGCTGCCAAGGAAGGAAGATGTAGCGCTTTCACGACGAAAAGTGCGTTGGTTGCTGAGCAGTATCTGAAAAGCGCTCCGCCCGTTCCACCCACTACTTTAGTAGGCCCTGAATCGGACGAGCTTTCCCGCCAACACCCGCACAACTTTAGCAATTATGCTGGAGGATGCATCGGCTTGGTGCCACAAAACGCATTGCGGTAAACTCGTCCACAAGTCCATCGTCTTAGCCGCTGCCCGTCCGTGAGCAAATCAGTAGACTGCTACAGAAGAGGTTCTCGTTTTGCGTTCTCACTGCTTTTTTCGCTATTGGCTTACCACTGAGAAGCTCCACATCCCCTCCAAACAGCTCCGGAACCTATTGCTGCCTTTGATACTTGAAAGAGACGCAGGCACACGGGTCTGACAGATAAGCTCTTATGAAGTAAACTGAATGCTGAGAAACCCATATATCTCCGGTAAGCATTTGAAAAATTTAAAAGTCAATGGAAACACGCGATACTGCGCTGGAATAAAAATCCTAGCCTTGCAAGGGATCTAAAATGGATAAGGAAAGGGAAGTTGAGTATGTCCAGGTTATTGCATCCAAAATAAAAGTAATTGTGGTCACTGGTCTACAAGTGACGAAAGACAGCAACAAATCCATCAACACGTTGGCGACATGCTGACTCGAATGCGCGTCAGCACGTTTTTACGCTCATTCTAGAGGCCCCACATTAGCATAATCGAAAACTACGTGACTCACGAAATTGACAATTACTCTTCAATTTGGCAGAGGTTTTCAAGGCTTTACGAAGAACTAAGCCCTTGCATTATTCCTCTAACGTAATCTTCCTCTGCGCTCTTGAAAATATAAAAATCTTATATAAATAAATATAAAACAGCGGAGGTGCGCTTGTCTTCCATTCTCGTTCCTATGCATTTCTAGAGCGTGCATAGGGATTGACGTAATGCCTCCATGAAGACGATGATGTATTGCTTAGGCCCATCATTTCTTTCCCACTTGATTTCACAAGTGCACACCTTGGAAGATCTGTGATGCAACTAACAATGGAAAGGATCGAGACAGTTTGTGTTATTCATTCTCTTGTCCGAGCGCGCCATGTGTTTGGATTTCATTTGAAATCGCAGTAACAGTTGACTACTACTTGACCCAAGCTTGTTAAGTTCGGTAGATGTTAAATGTGTGAGATTTCTCCTCATTGGTGAAATCATTCGATTCAAGCGACCGCGGGTTTGGTGGGAGCGGTATAGTTTAATTGTAGGTTTTGAAAAGGGGTGAATGGAGTATGGTGCCAAGGCGTAGTCTACCACACATGGTCCGGTGACCAGACCAGGACTATACGCGGGCCAAGTCTTCTGTAGGTTCATCCCTACGGCCTCGCTGACTTCCTGTCAGACTTGTATGAGAATATAAAAGCACTGACTTGTAGTTTACGTCTTAGTCCGATGCATTGTTTCTAAGGTGTTCCTTTAGACGTAAAAAATTAAACATATAAATTGTACCTAGGCCGCAACGCGCTAGTTATTGTATAGGGCAGGTCTCACTCAAGTACCTTTACGATTTTAAATGGAGCAGAATGCGTGGCGCGTCACAAGAGGATATTGGCCAAGGTCTGATTAGCCTGAGCGAGGCTTGACCCAACTACATGTCGAATGTATGGTAGCAGTAGCACCACTTTTCATTGTTTCATCTGCGGATGTGGCTATCGGAGGATCTTAGTTGGTTACAGGGGAAACGTCGAGAATGGTCTTGGATGCAAATTTTCAAGAAATTCAATATCAAATTTGAATTATCGAACCACTGAAAAATGGCCTTGCATTTCTCCTCCCCCGTGTCCTATTCATTACCGTCGCAAGTGCAGCACTTCTTTCCGGCGCATTTAGTTTCAGAGTTTTAGCTGCTGCTTGCCAATGCCCATAAATCTGCTGCTCGAAGAAGTTCGCCGTTGGCAACACCAAGAAATTCCCAGATGCTTAGCTATTTCTTTTTTCAGCATGTCAAGGTCTGTGCTCTCTTGCCCAAATTGACAGCTTCAAATGCCAGCTTCAATTCCGGAAATTCAAACGATTGCATGTTCACCTACAACTCGCAACATTTCCGCTTCCGTTTGCTGACTATCTTCTGAAATGTAAGCTCTCTCTGATTTTCCAGCAATCTCTACAGGGGAGGGGCAAAAAACAGTCATTTCGCCCATGACGCACATCACCAAGCCTTTCATCGCCTGGGGTGCCACTGATGGGAATTTACGTCAAGACATCTTCTAGATGTTCCCCATAAGCAGAAGCAGAATCTCCTTAACTGCCTCACCGCCCTCAGAATATGACGTCATTTGCGGTTACCGTCGAAAGGTCTATCATAATCTCTTCAGAGTGGAATCTGCTTTCATGAATCGGTTAAGTGGTGGATAGCTTCCCAGAGACAGTAGTTCTGAGCTGCCAGAACCATCTGACCAGCGCTTCAGACGTCGGTGTTAGGTCCGCAAATGCAGAGGTCGCACCACCTTTGTAAATCGAAACGTGTAACTAATCCTAAGACCATAGACGCTAAGGAATTCAATCACTTCTTGAGAGAATCAGGACCTGATTACCATTCAATATCTTCTCTGCGTCGCATTTATGATCTGCTATGCTGCTTTACTGAAACTTTGCCCTCTCCGCGATTAATGTTACCTCTCATCTCTACCTGGCTCTTACTTGTGAGACATAGAGCGCAACAATGGTGATCTTTTTTTTCTCTAGCCTGCGGACTTCACATGCCTTTTTACATTTGCGTGGGTCTACTATGACAATTTCACCGTGATACTTGCCTTTTCAAGGCGTTCCGATATATGACAGTGTTCATCTGACGGTACAAAAGCTTCACCTGTATCACCTGTATCACCTGTCGTCCCGTTGATCGTCGATTTGCTCGAGCGGGCGCCAGCAACGTCTCCATTCGTCCCTGTCGCGTGCTAAGTGGTCCAGTGGATCCTCCTTGCTCGAGGGACACGAAGTCCATCATTCCTTTCGTTCAGAGCTTTCGTGAAGAAGTCTGACCATCGGGCCGGCGGTCGTCCAGGTGTTCGTTTGACGTCCCGAGGGATCCAGTCGGTAACCGCTCTGGTCCAACGGTCATCGCAAAATCGCATGACGTGTCCGGCCCACCTTATCTTCGATTCCTTGGCGAAAACGGCAGCGTCCCTGATCTTCGATCGTTGGCGTAGTTCGGAACTCCGGATTCCCCTCTGCACTTGCGTGTATAGGGTTACTCCTAGCATCGTCCTCTCGACAGCGCGTTGGATAACGCTGACCGCATGCTCGTCCTGCCTGCGCAGAGTCCAAGTCTCTGAGGCGTAGGTTAGGGCAGGAAGGACAGCGGAATCGAAGAGGTGGGCACGGAGCCGGATGTTCTTCGTCTTCTTCACTACTCCCTCGATGCAAACTTCACACAGTTATAACTTTTCTCCGGCTTCTCAGTTTCTTAGACAGAACGACTCACAGGGTGGGTTCTTCTATAGTGTAACCTTCGCTCCGAGGCTTTCCCAAATACATTAATTCTATTGAGGATGATGAGGAATTTTGAAGGTGGTGGCAAATTCGGAGTGGTTCGCGTCACGAAAGCTCAGGAGTCGTGGCGTGAAAGACGAGGAGTGAGGGTTCAGGTTCGAATGAAACGCTGTTCCAATACGAGGCTAAGTCATGAAACAGGCCAACTTGGACGGCATTTTCGGTTTTCTTAATACACCCTCATCCCCGACCCAACCCCCCCCCCCCACACACACCCATACGCAAAGCTCGACGTAGTTAGGTATTTTCGGAGGTAGACTCGACTAGCACGTGACATGGCTGCTAATGGCGACATGGCCCATCGAAACAGTTCTGTGGGTTGAGGGGGATCATATTGCGGGCCTTCTCCAAGGCTGATAGTGGTGGCCGAGGATGTGTGAAATCCTCTTCGAAGCGGGAAGGGACATGAAACGGCACAATGTCTAGGTTGACAAGCCTCTTTTAAATACACTCCCGCACCATTCATTCATCTTGCCTGGACAACTAGAGTTAACGAGACCCGAAAAAGGCTCTTGCCGCAGTGGGTTGGGTACAGCCTAGCGTATGCATAAAAGTGGTAGACCCTTATTCACATATGTAAAGCCTAACCAAATTTCTCTATCTCCTCCCAAAAACAAACCGTATCCATCAAATGCGGCACTCGATCGAGTAGTTCCCGATTTTGGTCACCCTGTATTGGACCTCTTCACCCCCCTGGAGCGATGCGGCACCTCTAGCCACCCCTCAGCCATCACTCATTCCTAACATAGGAGATAAAAGGCTTTAACAAGCAACAATTTGCTTGTTTTCCGTGACCAAATGTGTTGTTGCGTATGTTGTTTGCAGGCTTCTTTTTTTATTGCAGCGTGATTGTTTCCACGGTCACGCTACTGTAAACATTCCCTTTATCCTAAACTTGTAGTTTTACAAAGACAAATAACGCAGCATATGAAAATGAATTAAAAATATGTATTGCTACTCTACTTCCGGCACCTCTATGAGTACCTCCACGAATTTTGCTTCGCTGCTTTGCTAACTACTGCTCCCTCTTCATCTTATCGCCATTTTCTACTTAAAGGCAGCGGTTACGCTAGGTTTGAATGGGGTTTAGAGGGGACGAGGGGGTCCTCAATGGTACGTCAGTGGCGAAAGAAGCAGCGAAATCGGTCCAGGAAACGAGAAATGGGACCCCCTTTTGGGCCGTTTATTGCGGCTCTCAGATGGACTGCGGCGAAGACCGCGCACGCGTGGACGAGATTGCGCAACGCGTGCTGGGCAGCGAACAGCAGGCATGGCGCCCTAACCGCGCTGCGGCTGGCAACACGGCTCGCCCAAGCCACCGATGAATCATGGGGCGGGGCGGCGCATGGGGCGGAAGGGCGCAATGGTCCTGCTCAGCAACCACAGCACTGTTCGCAGTGCAAGCGCCACACATCGCTTCCTTGGCGGCCTGCTAGTTGCTCTGTGGGGAGCAGGTTCTCCGCAGATGTGAAAATTCCTTTTCGTACCTACTTCCTTTAAGCACATTTTTTCAAGTTCACAATCTAGAAGGTGTGTACAGTTTCATTTCTAAAATGGTAGAATTTCTCAGTAGGAATTCAGAGTGGGGCAATGGTAATCCTGATAAATGACAATCAACAAAACTTTGCAGTTTGATCATAATTCTTGGCCAGCGCCACGCAAAAGTCCGATTCTATTTCGGCAATCCGTAACGCGACATTCGACATACAAGTTAATCTATTAAAAATGACGAAAGTCGGCCCGATCAAATGATACAGTTTGCGTTTTTATCTCTCCCGGCCAGCGAATGGTAATCCAATTAAGTGACTTCGAGGGACGGAAGATATAATGGCCTGAGTGACGATCACCATTTTTGATCCGCTTGACGTCTCGCGATAGTTGGTCGTACCCTTGTAACTATGGCACCCCATTGAATTGAATACAGAAACCGAGCCAAGCGAGCAAATCCAGTCAGTCAACTGCAGTTGTTTTTTGTGATTTGAAGGATATTGGGATTTGCTTTTATGATCAAAGAGCACCTACGCCATAGACCATTAATAATTGCATTCGTTCTGACTTTCGCATTTTAACGGATTACTACATAGTAATAACTAGCATGTACAGAAGTAATGCAGTGTCAAGTTGCGCGCGGTCCGGGGATCGAATCCTGGGTCGTGCGGCATCAGAGCCAACCAAGCCTCCGGTAATTGGTACCAGACTTGTCTGGGAGGATAAAAACACTGACTTGTACATCGGCTGGCCCCCGCAAGTCATTGTATAGGCCACATCGCATTCAAACGCCACTACGAATGTACAAATGGAAGTAGAATGCGTGCCGCATCCCAAAAAGGGATTGATCAACGGCAGAAGCTACATTATTTATCCTTTCACTTTACTTGTTCTCCTCCTTTTCTGTATAACGATATGTTGAGAATTTTTTTCGCTAACTAAGAGTTTTGTTAGTTTCAAAAATTTTTAGAAATAATACAACTCGTCATCCTATACGCTGTAACCGAATTAAGCCGATTCAAATTTGTCGAATCCACTCGATTCCGCCTAGCGTTTCGCGTCACGTTGCAGATATCGGAAACCCAATATAATAGATTCCATTGGCCGCGAAACCGACATCGCCAAGACGACTGCAGAAAGCGATTCGACAAAGTCTGAAACATCGATCCTTCGTATAATGTATGGTCTAGACATGTTATAACGATAAATAAATAAATAAATAAATAAATAAATAAATAAATAAATAAATAAATAAATAAATAAATAAACTAAATAAATAAATAAATAAAATAAATAAATAAATACATAAATAATACTACCTATTATTACTAATCGACCCAACGCCTGTGCGGCTTACATACATATAAACATGAAACTACATACCTTACAAGAACCTTAGGTCGCCACTTGAAACACAGTATCAAGAAGACCATTACGAAGAAATACAAAGAAAAAGAAGTACTAATCATATTTGGCGAACACCATGATATCATTACTATACTGATTGCTGTGTACGAATGAGAATCACTAAAAACGCTATAGAATATAACAACACGAGTGCAGTCCAGCATAGGAGAATCTCAATCTATGAAAGCCCTTTATGGCCTGCTAAAGGAACGGTGAAACATGACCAGAATGTCATTAAACGTAATATTACAACATTAGCGCCCCACACAATCCGAAGTGATAACGGCCTAAGAAGATTAGAACCTCAGGGGGCAGTCGACCTGAGAATACAATATCGAGTATTCATTAGCGTGCAGAACAGCCTGACGCCATACGCCATATAAGTGCCGTCGCTCAAAACCACCTTGACCAACAAAACTGTCGTCACGGATAGTATAAACATCGAGAAACCTCTTAGGGATAGTTTAACCCTGTAGAACACGAAATCTGCATCATTAATGCGAGGCTCTTGTACTAACTCGCAAGCACGTGAAGCCTCTCGCAATAGCCAGTGTGGGCGCTTGTGGCGCATACGCGCGCTGTTTGCTTAGGCGAAGTCAGAAGATTCCGAAAACCACCGCACCGGAAACAAAGTTTACGTCACAGGACAGATTTTGGAATAAAACGGGTAGTATCTTGACACGGATAGAGCCTCTAAAAGGTAAATATAGTGCCAATAGAATATCTTACCTAACTCAGAAGAACAGAAAACCAGCAGCAACCGTAGAGTACGCCAAATTTATACAGGGTGGGGCATAAATAAGGTGGCAAATTATTGTAGCCCATTTTGAACCAGAAACATCGAAATGGAATACCATGGTTCGCAACGTATTACCTTATCGATATTAACTGTTGTTAAATTTCTTATCTAGGGCCGCCAATTTCCGCTAACACACCCTGCAGAGTGGCCATTGCCCGAAAAGTGGGCCCTTGCCCGAATGAGGTTCTTCGAAGCTTCAGCTCATAGTTTTTGAAGAGCAGCTGTTAGCGATAAAATCAAATTGCATTGTTCCGCGCACTTCATCTTTAACACTGACCAGAATTAAGAATCCGCTACATTCTAATCTAAAGCTATCGATAGCCAATCTTGTGCAGCTCAAAGTCGGACAAGTGGGCTCCGCAACAGACATTCACAAAATTCAATCTATGAGCCAGCATACCACATTGCGAATGAAGCCAATCTCCATAAGTGGTGAAGGTGACGGAAGCTTTATCCAATGACGGAAGCTTTATCCAAAATGCTATCTTGAATAGCAGATGGCTTAAGATTTACTACCACGCGGACGAAAACCAACTGATCGTGAGATGGAGAAATCGCGGCTACTCAGATTCATTCATCACTGACTTGAAGTTGTATTTGATCTGAGTTTTTCCTGCTTTACTAGCTTCCTCGAAACTCTCAGTAATTATTTATTTATTGATTTATTTATTTATTCAATGCACGCGTAGGTGCGCTGACACATCCTCAATAAAAATTGGTCGTAGTAACACATGTAATTAAACGAAGCTAAATCGACCTTAGTGCGACAGGTTGAGAGCCTCCTTTCTTACGAAAGAGGAAACGAAAAAGGTGTTATATTGCAAATTGATCGGCAGAATTTGAACAGTCTGTGCAAGCATTAATTACAAATATTCAGTATTCAGCCTTCAGTAGGCGGATAGCGCTAGGGAGAACGCCACTCCTAATCGACAGAATATGTATATGTAAGGAATCCGAACCTGAATTTTCGGATGTTAGGTATTCCCTACCCCTAACAATCCAGGCCCAGACCCGCCAGCACATTTCATTCTAGCACATCCTTGAGTCTCATCTGCACATAAGGTTGCTGCAAAACAAAGTTTGTGAATGTTCTCGAATGAAGTGATTGAAGTCGTGACCGCTTATGAGAATCAGAGGTGTCCTCATCGCTTTACATACGGGCTCCCTTCGCGGCCTACGCCTCAAATCCCTTAATATTTTTAGCACTGCTCCTCCTCTCTCTATTCGAAGGAGTACGTCGTTTGTGATATTTATAAGCTTGTGTGCCAAGATTTCTACGCAAAACTCTTTGCACCGTTTATCCTGAGGAATTCTGAATCTGTAGTCAATTTTAGTAGTAGTCACTATATTGCAGCAGTGGTATACTCTGGTGTCTGACAATATTACACAGCCACCCTTGGTTTCCTTTACGATCGACCCTGCGAGAAATACTATTATGTGTGCTACAATTGAGAGTCGCGTGATGGTCTGGCGATGCATCCTTCGAATACGGCGGATCTTAGAAATAATCAACCCGGTAGTGCGTCAGACTAGAAATCCCACTATTTCGGATTAAATGAAGCCATTCACCAATTAAAGATCATGAAATCACGAAACTATTGAATTATATGCAAAAGCAGTGGCAGCTTAGTGGCTCTGCTCAATGTTAAGTAAATTCATTTGCAGTAGTTCAACCTTGTCACCATACTTGTGCTCCACTCTGTAAGAGAGCAGGTCACGGATTAGCCTGGGTTCTAATTCGGGTGCTACCGCATAGTTGGTGAGGGGGACAACTGTCGGCGTGCCTTTCCGCTTGTCTGTGCTGTCTCTCCTAGGCACTCTGTATAAAATCACAATTAGTGAGTCAGGAGAACGTAGTCGGTTCCAGAGATAGGCGCAAAGCATAACACTTAGATACTAAGAAAAGTTGGAAAGTGGGAGTAAACAAACGGATCAGCGCTCGAACCGAGCGAGGCTATTCGTGCGAGGGATTGCTTTAGTGACCTAATCAAGGAATGTGCCTTGAATTGAATACTGTGGCGGAAAATCATCTTTGGTTACGCTACTCAAAGCGCCCTCAAAGCGAGAGGTTACGATGGAGTGCGTGTGCGAGCATGGAAGTGTGCGAACATGGAAGTATATGCACCAGTGGAAGCAGTAGTCAGGGGCCTAAGGAAGCGAGATGTGGCCTTTTCGTGGCCAAAGGCGCGCTAGTTCAGCGCCCTGGGGCTGCCAATCCTCCCTGAGCTCCGCCTCCGCCGCCTGTGCTCCGCCCATTAGTGTGGCTAGCAGCATCATTACTCCTATCATTTGGATGAGGTATTCCACTTCAAGTGTGTATCCTTTAACTTGCCCCATCAATCAAAGCATGATCCTTGCTGAAATGATAGAGGCTATCAGTTTAACATGTGCAAACGACCTCTTAATTGGTTGCTAGCTCGTCCATTATCGGAGGTCAACGGGCAAAGAAAGGGGTCCCATTTTGCGCCTTCTTGACGGATTTCTTTGCTTTTTTCGCCACTGGGGCATTATTCAGCATCTCCACTTCCACTATGAGCACAACACAATCTCTATCCATTTTCTTCGCCAAATTATCGCCGATTACGCTAACTCGCCAGATATCGAATACTCCCTTCATCTTCATTACTATGTACAGACCGTAGCGGACGACACGGCGTTCTCTTTCACATGTCTGAGCGTATGAGTATCAGGAAAATTGGCAAACACGCTTGTAAGCAGTGGGATTAGTCAACGTTCTGGAGAGAATAATCCCTAGAGACTTCCTGGGTCGAAGTTTTCCTCGTCTGCAAATTCCCTACATCAAACCAATCTGAAATAATTGCTTGGTATTCCCAAATCTTTCAGATGTTTTGAATGATTAAGGCCTCTGGCGATCCTGACCAGCAATACGTGATTGTGTGAAAAGGTACTGAAGTACAAAAAGTCGAACGAGGAACGAGTCGAATGGTTCCCAGCAGTTTGTTTTATGACGCAAATCACTCTCATGTGCCATCCGATCGTCAACAGGAGTCATTATGAGAGATGTTATTCTTTCCAAACAATCTGTGCTTGAACACATTTTCGCTAATGGTGAAACTCCAGTTCGGGGGGGCCACTCCATTTTTTCTCCAATACTCAAGATAAGGATTAGAGGGCTCACGACACGTAATCGACTCATTTAAAGTAGACTTCTGATAAATATTGGTGTAATGGGTGAGAAACCCTGAAACGTTTTCACATTTCCGCCTGCCATGACCCAAGGGAACGGTCCTGGACCAGGAGAAAGGACACCTCCGCAAAGGGCTAAGGGTGCAGGAGCTCCAGGGTGGATCACCTGTGCAGAAAAGTGGATGGGATGTGGGCAGGTAGTGTGGAATGTAGGACATCCACCGGTCCTTATCAAAAGTACGCTCGAAATGAGTCGTTCACTTATTATCTTATCCGTAGTGTTCGATAGCCCAAAGAACTGCTCTCTAGTACTACGGATAAGATAGCAATGGAGTGGCCCCCCCGAACTGGAGTTTCACCCCTAAATTCCACTCAAGGAATTTATCGCTATTGTGCGTCAGTAATTCTGATTCCGCAATTTCTAATCGCATACTTATCACGTGGATCAAAGCCTTGAGGTCCTCCTGTTTTTCCAATCAAACAAGTAACGAACAGATTTTCTCATTTTTCTGTCTCTCGTTGATCAGAGGCCAGGGGTCGGCGATTCTTGTAAGCAATTTCCATAGTGAACAAGCAGCAAGGGCTCTAATACAACAGTCCCAGTGAAGTCCTTACCTTTGATTCTAATGGTGCGCAAGTGATGCGCTAACCCGAGTCAAGTACGTAAGAAGTCACTAAAACAAAAAAAAACACATTTGGAAAAGTAAGAGGCCGGAATCTGAAACGCCTTCGAAGTGGCGTGGCAGGGCAACGTCGGTAAGCACTTGCAGTCGCGGAGATCGCATGCTTGCTTCGGGCTTCATGAGCTCCTTCCGCAGTTTTCGTGGTGTGAGCTGTCACGCGATTTCAATAAAATTAACGCTGCCTCTGTTTGATTGGTTTGACTTGCTCAGAGGACGAATTCACGCTGGAAAGGCAACCCATTTCAAATTAACTTAGCGATGGTGGTTGGTACACTAAAGAGGGAAAAGCCATGGGATACAGCCCAGAACCAGGAGTCACCGTCTTTTTCGAACTTTTCGACGGCGGGGGGGGCGTCGCATTTACGTTTCGGTGGTAGGTCGGACGGTCGCATTGGTCGCATTGCGCGCTTTGGTGATTCAGGGCGCGCACAGGGCATAGGTGCGTGCCCCCCCCCTCCCCCGCTCGACGGCTGTTTTTGGGGGAAAGTAGGGTGGAGTTTCGGAGTTTTAGGTAGGTTTTGGGCTGTGTCAACTGGTCTCAGAATCAAATACTATAGAAGAGGGAGAGGTCGCGGTGGAGGAAGGCTGGTTGTATTGGGGGGTCGCAACTGTGTGTTGGGAGGGGGTCGCAACTGGACCCTCTCGAGAGGGAGGGGGTCGCAAAAATCCCGAAAATGTTCGAACGTGACGGTTGACCCTGCTCCGAACCCGAGAAATGGACCCCTTCCTTGCCCGTTGATTTGACCATTGATGCGACTCTCATCGCTGTGCCTCTTCAGTACTACGCTCTCTCACCTATCTAATCACTCGCCACGTATGAGTGATCAGATGATCGGTGGGCGTGCACTGGCCTACCGCGCCAAGAATTGAGCCTTCATAGGTGCCGAGATCATCTCCCTCCATTGCCAATTGCGCTTCAGTCCCCATTAGTACCCTTCAGTTGGACGTAAGCAAACCAGCCCTTTTGGCACATCGGCTGGGACCGTATGCTGAATGTTGGGGAGGGGATGGGGTCCCCAACGGTCGACGGTTTACTTCAACTCGGTTGGTACGATAGGAGAGTACTGACGCAAGTGGTGCAGCTGGTCCAGCAGCTCGCCAGAAGGACTGGTTGCTCACCCCAGGACTAAGCCTTGGAGAGGGGACGGACCCGTCCTCTCTTTAAGGCTTAGTTCTGAGGTAAGCACCAAATTGTGGCGGTTCTAAGGACCGAGTTGAAGTTGTCCGTCCACCGTCGGGGACTCCATCCCCTCCCCAACATTCAGCATACGGTCCCAGCCGAAGCGCCAAAAGGGCTGGTTTGCTTACGTCCCTTTCATGCCTCTAGGAGCGTCGCGGTGTCCCTCAGCCAGAGTGAATATGCTCCTTCTGTCGACGTTCATTTTTTCCCAAATTTCGTTGGAAATTTTTTCGGGTCCCTATTATTGCGATTATCGTATTTCCTTTTTTACTGATGTCTCCGTTTGTATTGGTGCATATGCGATTGCAGCCGCATTTCTTGCTGGCACGAGCCAGCAATAAATGCCGGCGGAGCAAGCTAGTTCGGACAGCTCGTCCGGCCCGCCCCTTCCTTCATTTCAAGAGGAAACAGAGGGAGTGTTTATTTAAGAGCTTCATGACGGTTTTCTTTGCTTTTTTCATTTGCAGTCAACTCGGCGTCCACAATTTCGTTATCGACCGTTTTCCTGCGAATTCAATCTGGAATTGTTGCTTCAAGCGCAGGAGTAACGTACTTCCTCAACTCGAAAATGTGCGACAAGGGCGCTTGCGCATTTTCTCGGTCGCTGCGATCGCTGCGATTTGGATTCGTTCGCAGTACACACGCTGTCCGCTCCCTCTCGTACAATGTGTCGTTTATGCGCTCTTTTGTGTCTCTTTCTTTACCAGCGGTAGACCTCACAAAAAAGATATTGAGTTCAGTGATTTCCACGGCTCTTTTTCCTTTTTTCCCCTTACCCTCCGCCCTATTCGCACCTGCCAGTTCATTTTCCACAGGGAGAAACCATTCCAACCAGACATAATCAATCAATTCATAATTTTTTATTTCATTATTCATTATTCATAATAATCATCAATTTCTTCGTTTATGTAGCTCTCAATATGAAAAAGCCTTACGTAGCGTTTCCGTTTGCAATGGTCCACGATCAGCCGAGGACCTGATTGAGCACGAATCTTAAATCACGTTGCCATGGCAGATTCTTTGAAAACGCCCATGTAGAGGGCCATTATGCAGTTGGCCACTATTCGGGTGTACTCCCAAAACAGTTTTGAATGTGAAAGAAAAGTTCGTTCTGCCCTTACCCTCCTTTCGCCCACTCTGTGTCGGAGGGATATTTAAAGGCACAACCCAGGCAGAGGTCGTGTGAACGCTTCTCTTCGGTCTGTAGTATAGACCCCTAGAGGACAATCACAAATGTGGCGTTCCCGTGCACGGAAACCAACCGACAAGAGCGCTTGGGCCTTGCAAAGTAAGCTGCCCAAGCTGCAGATTTTTTCTCTTATCAGGCTGTCTCTGTCTAGGCGCTCTCTCG
>MU871114.1:0-12155 GCA_036418205.1 Ostertagia ostertagi
AAGTTATTACGGCTTCACTTCTTTATACTTGATCTTCCTTGTGCAGCTTCGAGGATTTTTCTTTGCCTGAACTGTCGTATGTCCTCCTGCAGCGCTATTCTGCAACTGGTGTCAGCAATCAGTCGCTCGAGGTGGGTTGCATTCGGATCAAGTCGCAGGCTCCTTCGCTTACTCAAGAGTTCTCTCGTTGACGTCGAGATGCGTTCGGAGCTCCTTCGCTGAGTAAGAGAAGCCGCATCAGCACAGGCTTGAAGTCCCTCGAGTAGCAATTCGTAATCCTTCGTTGGGTCCTCATCGATCCGCCACAAGTGTTGGGAAAGGCACTCGTTCAAGATGTTCTCATCGTACACGACCGATCTTCTTGTCTTCGGGCGGTGCAAGGCTCGTTTTTCAAGCCTGGTAGATAGACGAATTTTCGCCCGAAGAAGCCGATGATCAGATCCGGTACAGAAAGATGGCACTACAGCGACATCACAAAGGCACCGTCTCCTGTTCGTAATAATGTGATCGATCTCGGCACGTGTCGTGCCGTTGGGTGATTCCCATGTCCAGCGGCGATGTTCCTTCTTCTCGAACAAAGAGTTACCGTGGAAGAGACGAGTCGCGGACATGAGCCCAGCAAGCCGATTTCCGTTTTCGTTCCTTTCGCCAATCCCAAACTGGCCAATCCTGTCTTCTTTTTCTTCCACCTTACCGATCCTCGCATTGAAGTCTCCGACAATGAATTTATAGAAGGACTTCTCGGTGCGGATGACTTCCTCCAGCTGATCGTAGAATGCGTCTAATTCGGAATCATCAGCGCCCATGTGTGGTGAATAGCAGCTGATGATACAGATGGACTTTTGACGCCGCGGCTGAAGACGGAGGATGGCAAGGCGAGGAGAGAGGATTTCGTAGGAGTCAACGTGTTGGACGACAGATGGGTGAACGACGAACCCGACGCCACCGATGTTTCGCGATGGAAACTTCTCACCACGAATGACAAGAGTTCCATCGAAGAAATGTCGTATATCGGTCTTCTTACACTTCGTTTCCTGGAGCGCGATTACGTTGTACTTGATTCGACTCGCGGCATCAAGCAGGCAACGAAGGTCGGCATCACTGGAGACAGTTCTCGCGTTGTAAGTGCAAATTCTGAGGCAATCTCCATGTCGTGTTCTCGTGTCGTCTTCGTCCAGAGTCCATGACGTTCTACGCAACCCGAGATTGTGCAGCCTCTCGCCGGTCGTCGTACCGCCCAACGTCGGAGGCGGCAGAGCCCAGCGTGCGGGGTACTGAGGCTTTCTTCTTGCGGTTTGAGCTTGAAATGCTATAAAGTTATTAGTGACCTTAATCACTGAACGCACTGAGAGTGGACAACCGTCCCTTTGGAGCGTTGAAAAGATAAGGCTCATTGGCCCAGGGAACGAGAGCGAGGTCATAAGCACGGGAGCATGTTCAAAGAAGCGATTACGATAAGAGAGAGTGCATCGCATGTGCTTCACATTAAGCAATTAATTGGCGGCAAAGGGAGTGAGGTGTGACGCTTTTACGACGAAAGGTGCGCTGGTTGCTGAGCAGGACTTCGAAGGCACTCCGCCCCCAAAAGCGATTCACTACGAGGGTGCTTTGTGCAGCCTACTGCATTCTTTATCTTCACTCTTTTTTGCTTTCTATGCCATATTATTATAGAGTTACACATTTTCTCCGGAAAACCGCCCATATGCAGGATCTACTTCCAACCGCGGCTGGCTCTTCTTAACTCAATTGCAATTTTTTCCGAGCCACGGGGTCGTTCTTTAATCAAATACGAATTTTTGTCATTGGCATCGCCATTGCCCATGCTTCTCCCCACATCCTAGCCCATACCCATTCCGTATCAACTTGACCCAGCCTCTCCAAATGATTTTTCGGTCTGTGCCGACTATGGGTACAGCCCGTCTACTACCCCTGCAGGTGGAACAGGTGAGCGTGCCTGATCCCGAAACATGCCTTCAAAAGGTAGTGCGCTTTACCAACTCAGGATCTTCTACATGCTAACTGTTACCACCATTCAGTGATCCGAAGTACTCATGAACAACATAACAGCAAGATGGTCTTTTTTTAATTCTAGGATTCCGATCAAAAGCGCGTTTGATGGCTGCTCTGGCTCGATCGGTCAACGAAAATCTGGCTGAGTGATATTGTGTTAGTAAATTCACTTACTTCATTTAATTGTGAGCAAGTGTTGCAGCTTTTTCAGGTTGAAAGATTAACGGGGCATCACGTGAGATTGCCAAATGCACAAGATGAATTGACAATGGAAATTGCGATATTTAATACCAATGATTATGTTCTCTGACTCTGTTAAAGCCATCAATAAATACTGACACTGTTGTCGAACCACAAACATGGCATAAACTTATACATAGCTTGACTGCTCTTACCATTGCTTGCGAAAGGTTTACATTACAAAGAACTCAACTTCCTAACAAAAGAATGAAAATTTAGGTATTGTAAATGCCAGAGAGCAGGGGTAGCAGAGTGGTCTCGTATTCCAGTCAATACGGTGTGAGCAGAATGTGTTGACCTCATTCTGAGCAAACCAGTCATCACCACTTTCTTCAATAGATTCGCATCGAAGAAAAAAAGTTCGGCTACCTAACTCTTTGCCATAAAAGTCGTTCAACAAGCAAAAAAAAACCCAAAGAAAAATCATTAACGATGGGCCCAAACAAATGGAGCAAAAAACGATGAACTAGTCATGAAACTAGCACACTAGTACCGCATCTATTCTTTCTTTGTTCCTTTAGAAGGCTTACCTAGTCTTGGTACTACACAGAATATTCTTCTCGATCTACACGTCCAGCTTTTGGCCTCTTTTTTGCCTTAATAGTTCCATTAAAGGCCAACCGTAGCAGAAGTTGTGTGAACGATTTTCCTCCGTCTAACAGGATATACTACGGTCTTAGGAGGACAAGCTAAGGATGGCACTCACGTTAATGAAAATCACCCGACAAGGCGCTAGGGCTTTGCAAAGAAAGCTGCAACAGCTGCAAACGTTCGTCTCTTACTACGCTGTCGTCTGGTGCTCTCTCACCTGATGCGCTCTCTCGCGTCATACTCTTCTCTTCGCGCAAAACAGCGCTATTGAAGAGAGCGAGCCGTTATCCTATGCTCAGAATACCTTCACCCAGTTCAATCCCTGGGCCATGACTCTTGAACAGCATGCGCCAAGATTCAGTAGAAACAATTTGAGCTGATTGCGCTCCGATACATTGGTCATCAATACATAATTTCAGGCATTGAATTGTCGTGGCACTAGATACCTTATTTCCAAGCGCATTCGCGTATTTCCAAGCCTTATTCTTGGATTACCTGCCTCTGCCACCAGCTTCGAATGTGAGTTTATAGCCCTTTAGTGCCGTCCCTGTGTGGAAGGATGTAAAAACTCCGGTGAAAAGAGTAAATGAAATAGGATCTTCGATTATGTGATACCAGTTTAGCTCCGCACGCTACCGCGCGCATCACACCGAAGGCTTGGGCGAAAAAGTCTGTGGAACATTTAGGTTTACGGTAAGTAAGTTTTCAGTGAAATGCGTTAGCTGTCTCTCCGCTTGATACGCGCGGATATGGAGTTGAATTGGTCAGTTAGTTAACTCTATAAACAACCACCATCCATTAAAGGGCAAAAGCATGTGCGATAAGGGATCTTCGCATTTCGCGATGACTAGCGGGGGTTTGATCGTTGAGGAAGGTGGAATGAACCTGCGCGATCACCGCGAGAAAAGCAATTTATTGCCGGCCAAGGAATATGCGATGTGTGGTCCTTGCAGGGCCGAAGGTGGTGGGGTTGCTGGAGCAGCGGTGTGACGCTCGCCCAAAGTGACGATGACGCGACTAGGTTTTGGTTGATGGACCTGTGCATGACGTTTGCTCGGTGTGGCCTTTCATCTTGTGGTACGATCAGTTCTAGTTTTTCTTGAGTGGCTGTTATCGTTCCAAGTGTGCGCCCATGCGGATTGCCTTAGCAAGGGAGGTACACGTAGGTACTAGGTAGCATGCGAGGGCGAGCTGCTTAGCTCTCCGGGGTGTAACAGTCGTCCGCGGAAGCAACGTCTGTTCTTTACCGTCGACCTGCCGCATTGGGTTGCGCAGACAGACTTGAATAGGCGGCATCAAAGGGGTACCATTTTTGCTTATTTGCGAAGGATTCTTCTTTTCGCCATGGGCGTACTAATGAGACGCCTCATGGGTGCCTCGTAAACCTTTGGCAGATTTTATTTCGGTGGATCTGTCAAAGTGGCGGAATAATTGCGGGGTCTTCCGGAATAAACTAGATTGGGACGGTAAATGAATTTTTGAAGAATGGACGAGTCTTATATCCCTATAGTCATGTTGGTTTATCCAAACATTACACCGTACATTTTTAGGAACTCTAGGGAGTGGAGCGGCCGAATGGTATTTTGGGTTAAGGATAACAACGCAAAGAAATGTTATTGAAATGAAAAAGCGTTATCTCGAATCTGGTTTCGAGTGACCTCTATGTTCATACGCATCATTGTTATCAGTCCTTATCAGCCGTTATCTCACTTGTCGAAACCAACGCCTCACTGCTGCTGGGACGCCCACTGTGAATTTCGTGAAATTTGCGTTCTAGCGCCTCTTATCAGCTCTTATCAGCCGTTATCACTTTCCGTCCCCACCAACATGTTCCCGTCCCACCCTCTACATCACTTCTTGGAACCAACGCCCCACTGCTGCTGGGACGCGCGCTATGAATTTCGTGAAATTTGCGTTCTAGCGCCTCTTATCAGATCTTATCAGTCGTTATCACTTTCTGTCCCCCACCAAACATGTTCCCGTCCCACCCCTACATCACTTCTTGGAACCAACGCCCCACTGCTGCTGGGACGCGCGCTATGAATTTCGTGAAATTTGCGTTTCAGCGCCTCTTATCAGCTCTTATCAGTCGTTATCACTTTGACCCCCACCAAATATGTTCCCGTCCCACCCCTACATCATACTCAAAATACAGCGCTCCATGTTGCAGCGAAGCGCGCTATGAATTTCGTGACAAACAGACGCACACACACACAGACATACTTAGCGAATTATATATAGTAGGATCTTTCGCTAGATTGGAGCAGTTAGCGAGGCATGGGTTATGCTTACCACCTATCAGACTACTCGGAAGGATTGCATTTTTGACATGCCCAGCTAATTTTGAACGAACTTTTTTTCCAGTGGTGTATTGCTACACAACGATGGCGTATCTATCTATGTGCTTCCTTCTTCCTTTCCCTCGTATTGAATTTGACCATAAATTGTTAGAATTCGTTTTTAGGTCTGAATTGAATAAACGAATGAACGCTAATCTGAGAATTCTACTTTTAGGAGCTCACGTCGGACGTAGTCCTCCGCAGACAGCTAAGAATATGAAAGAAGTGTGATGCCGAGGAAATTATATCACACTGATAATTATAAGATCGGTGATCTGTCATAGAACTTTTGGCAAAACTCCACTAGCAGTAGTTTTGTTGTTGTATATGAATTGCCAGAAGCGTCAATTAAGAAAGAGAAAACCATTATAAAAATACCCGGAGCTCATCAATTAGTTGGGATTGGCGAAATAAAGACACAGACGAATAAACTTGTTATGCAGAGAAGCATACAATGAAATTAATTGTATATTGATTAAGAAAAGTAAAGATAAAGCATAAAGGGTAAAGCATATTTGCCTTGGATCAATCCCTTTTTGGGATGCGGCAACGCCATTCTCCTTCCATTATACAGGGGGGGGCCAAAAAAAAAAGACATTTTGCCTATGTCGGACTTCGGCTCTTTTTTCTTCGCAGAGATTGCTGTCGTTGACGGGAGTTCCTCAGCAGAGTATTCCCTAAGTGTTCCTCTATTAGTGTACGCAGGCTCTCCTTCACTGCCCTCACCGTCTTCAGAATATGACGTCATCTGTCACCGTCGTCAGGCTCAAGGAGGTCTACCGTAAGAGCTTCAGCCTGAAGCTCTTACGCAATTTCGTGAATCGATTTAATGTTGGATAGTTTTCTAGAGGCATTAGCTACCACTGTGCAAATCCCCTCGGAACTAGCTTTCCAGTAAGGGTCGTTATGGTACACGATCCTTCGAAGACCCCATTGAGATCGACCAGTGCACCATGTTTCCAGGGCTAATTCTTCTGATGCCGTCCACGTACGTGGCCACTATGAAGATTTTCTTATAGAATGGAATGCACTCTTTAATAATAAGTTGGAACCGTTCGGTCTGAGTTGAGTAAAATGTGCTTAAATCCATCTGGAAGTGGAGGCAAAATGTCTTTTTTTTTGGCCCCCCCCCTGTATTCGCAATGGCTTTTGAATGCGATGTGGCCTATACAATGACTTGCGGGGGCCAGCCGATGTACAAGTCAGTGTTTTTATCCTCCCAGACAAGTCTGGTACCAATTAACCGACCCCGGAGGGATGGAAGGCTTGGTTGGCCCGGGCGACTCACGACCCAGGATTTGATCCCCGGACCGCTCGCGTGGTAAGCGTGCCACTTGCCACTACACCACTTCCGCCCAAAGTGAAGATAATTGATAACAATATGCAAAATCCTTCTATTTTATAAAGCGCTAACTTTGTGTGTCGGTTTGTATGTCTGTATGTGTGTGTGTGTGTATGTATGTATGTATGTATGTATGTATATGTATGTATGTATGTATGTATGTATGTATGTATGTATGTATGTATGTATGTATGTATGTATGTATGTATGTATGTATGTATGTATGTATGTATGTATGTATGTATGTATGTATGTATGTATGTATGTATGTATGTATGTATGTATGTATGTATGTATGTATGTATGTATGTATGTATGTATGTATGTATGTATGTATGTATGTATGTATGTATGTATGTATGTATGTATGTATGTATGTATGTATGTATGTATGTATGTATGTATGTATGTATGTATGTATGTATGTATGTATGTATGTATGTATGTATGTATGTATGTATGTATGTATGTATGTATGTATGTATGTATGTATGTATGTATGTATGTATGTATGTATGTATGTATGTATGTATGTATGTGTGTCCGTCCGCAAAATGAAGTGAGTGAGAAGGAAGCTCATGGGATAAACAAACCGCTAACAGAATCATGTAGCTCACAGGACTTTAGCTATTAGTGTTTTGCAATGGCATGATTGTGATAACACCCCAACGGCTACATAAACACCTACTGAGGTCACTTCCAGTTATTTCACATGGTGCTGCGGTGGCAGCTGAAGGTGAGTGGAAGGAGAGGAGAGGGGGTGAAGTGTTCGAGGAGGGTAGGCGGGAAACCACCCCCAACAGGCCTAGGATGCAATTAGCTTTCGTAAGGTGATTTTAGGCCGTAAAGCGTACGCTGTGAAAGAAGGTCCCGGCGGTTGGCGGGGAGACCAACCTTGTCTTTGATGAAATAAAAAGGTGGAAATGTTTGTAGCTGTCCACTGAATTAAGCATAAGCTATTGATTGAGTATTCCTTTAACTAGTTTATTAACATTTTTATAATTATTAGCCATTGAGAATTTATAGCATATAAACTTATTTTTATAAATACACTTAACTATATTAGATATAATAAAGTTCTCATGATAACCATTTCCTAGTAACACTACCCTGCAGACTACCTGATCGCCTATCTCCAAAACTCAGACAATCATTCAAAAATGAAGGAGCATTAGTTAATGCACAGCACTTTGGAAAGAACAATGTATGAGGTTTAGGAGAGTTTGGCCATTATCTCCACAAGTATGAAAACATTCGCGATTCTGTTTGATAGAAATCGTGGGAGCACTGGCTATCAAGGGAGAGTTTGTAGTTCACCTTCATCTCCTGTAATCTACCACTGGCACTTTCTTATTCTTTGTAATCCAAGCCGTTAATGATACTATCTCTGCAATGTGGGTATGTTTAGGTAAGACTTTCGTCATTCAAAAATACAGTATACGGCAAAAAAAGAGTAAAGACGGTAAATTAAACCTTTTATTAAAGCGATTCTCTGCATCGTCACCCTTGACTTGGAACGCTTCAACATCAACAATTCTTGTGGATGTTTATACAGCACAAGGAAAGAATCGTATCTTTAAAGCAAGTTTTCTTGAAGATTTTTAGGAAGAATACATGTTAATAAGTGCGAAGTACATAATCACGGAATAATTATCTGATGACAAAGATTATACAATCACATGACAAAATATGAACGAGTTCAAGTGCGGTTTACTACTCGGCATGCAATGCTGTATCGACGAGACTGCTTTTAGCGGACGGTGTAGGTAGAGGCTTCATTTGGTGCAAGGACGTGTAGCAGGTTCGCAAAGTCTGATCTTAGGTCGGGTGCCTGAATTACAAGAGATTTATGTAAAATCATTGGCATGAAATGACTCAAGAAAATTTTCTTCTGGGATTTTGTACACAGTATGCTGAAGAAGAGTCCTCACCCTCACGAAGCATAAATCCATGACTTGTTTCACAATTGGAGGAGATCCTGCTGGTGGCTCCATTGGCGGTGTTTTTCCGGTGATCAGAATTGCTGCTTGTGCGTTGGTTTCTCCGGGAAACGGATCTCTTCTACAATGGTCGAATATCTCCCACACCAAAACACCGAAACTCCACACGTCAGTCTTGGTAGAGAAGACACCCTTACAAAAATAATCTTTTTATGACATGGATCATGGAGCTTTTCAAACGAAGGATTCGATAGAAAGGCTTATTTTGAAAAATATCAATTTTTGGAGGAAATGAGAATTTACAGGAGATGATAGTCGTTGCAACAGTTTTATGGAGGTTGCATTCAGTGACAGCTAGACCCTGCTAGGTTCAAGTTTATTGGTAGTCTGTCAGCATCTAGTCCACGACCAAAGATCATGTTTCTTAAAGTAGGAGCGCTCGGTAAGTAAAGTAGGGATGATAAGTAAAGAGGGATGAACCACCAGAGAAATCGTGGACAGAAAACCCAGCGTTTCACGGGTAATGCCGTTTGATACATTTTGTCCGGACCTCGCATTGCACTGACCCCCCAAGGCTAAGGGCAAAAGGAGTTCCTAAACAACTTCGTATAGCATACATTATACGAAGTTATCTCCTCCGTATTTTTATTAGTAGGATGTATTTCCCACACATCCATGATCTACACTTCAATGATCGTAGAAATTTAATGCACACTGGCAGGCAGCCGATGCTTCAGCATCGGTGTTGCAAAAAACTCTTCGCAAATAGACAACAAGCTTGGCCTGGGATTTTTTTTTTGCTTTTTTTCAGGGAATTTACACGGTTTTTAGACCTGCCCCCAGTACTCTTTTTCTAATTCTTTGTCTTTGCGTTGAATAGAATACGGTGCGTCGGCTCGGCAAGTTTTCCAGATGTACGACGCCGATGGGTTAAAAAACTATTCAGTGGCTAAGTCTTAGAAGTTTCCGTTGTTTCCATATACAAGCAGTTCCTCCTCCTCAGTGGGAGTTCCCCTTAGAGAAGGAGGAACTGCTTGCTATATGGAAACAACGGAAACTTCTTAGAAACCGATGAATGCTTAAGCTACAACAGTAATCTAAGCCTTTTCAAAAAATGTCGAGTCAATGGTGCCGTGAAATCTCGCTTTTACTAAACCCGTCTATCAATTTTTCCAGTGCCGGCTGTAAATCCAAAAACTGGAATGCTACGCTCTTCAATATAAGCAGAGACATATGGTACTGAGAGAAAAAATACTCCAGCGTTGTAATTGTATCGCAACAAAAAGAACCACGCAAAAGAAGAGCTACATAAAGTTTCGGAGTTACATCTCTAGGCAAGGATTTCTGCTTTGGAACTTGCTTCAGGTTTCCGTTACCGCGGCCGTGTTTGGTCCACTTCTGTTAGCTCAGTCCCCCCAGGAATTGGGTTTCATTTATTGTGCACTAGTCTCGCAGCACGGTAATTGTTTGTTCGAAAGTAATTGTAATTTTCAAGTGCGAAAGCTGAAGCCAGACATGAGGTTCAGCGGCACCGCCGCCTCACCTCACATCCACGAATTTTATACTGTAAATGAACAAAAATGTGAATCTCACAAGATAATTCGGCAATGTTAAATGCGCAGCAAAGATTATCTAATCATAATCATACAGTAGAATTTCCATCGAAAGGACGACTTGTCGTAACGAAAAGAGAGCATTCATTCAGTTCTCCCGTAAAGGAATTTGACAGCATTTTAAACATCATTACGAGGTTTACCTACCTATCTTTCCATTCAAAAGCGCCTGGCAAGCGATTATGCAGCCCATATGGGCTGCCATCGCCCCACGAGCACAATTCATTGGCAGGCCACATGAGCTGCCGCCGGCATGAATGTGTTAAGCAAATTAGGATAAATCGATCTACCGTTCTTCGTGTGATTAGTAATTGTGGCAAACACAAAAAAAACATGGCACCTGCGCGAGCTCTTTCCTACTTGCTTTTTATCTGTACTCATAGTAACATGAGTTAGTGAGTTCGAGAGAGGGACTACCAGAATTACGCTAATGCTAATCAATCAATGCAACAGAGGAGACGATGGGACAAACATGCCAAAAAAACTGTCCTTTCCACAAGATGAGCGAATCCTTGAATTTCGTTTTTGTTGTCATGAGGAAAGCTGTTTGTGCATGTGTCCTACCTCGTTAATAGTTTCCGGTGATAGCCATTTTATTGGGACTTTGTGAAGCTTATGCAACCGCAGTTCTCTCTTATTCATCACAGAAAGACCAAAATCGGAAATCTTCAGCTCATTTTTTGAACCGAGTAAACAATTTCTAGCTGCCAGATCCCTATGAATGACCTGAAATTATAGTAAGTGAAACATTGAAGGGACATTCATTCGACTAACAAGTAATGGTCAAATATGGTCGACTAAAGAGAACTAGCCTTTTCTAATGAAAGGTAACACATTCCTCGACACGCATCTCTAGCAAACTTCAGTTTCTGATTATTGCACACATTATTGTTGTTCTTATAATACGCCTGAGCAACTGATTTTCATTCGATTCTTTCATGGAAGTGCAAAACAACTGTACCTTTAGACTGCCACCAGCTGCCAATTCCAGAACTATCATCACCGGTTCCTCCTGTGGTGCAACGCCATACATGCGGACAATATTCGGGTGGTCAAGGTGGCGCATTACACGTGCTTCCTTTAAATTGCAAGGAAATTGCTCTACAGCAAAGTACTACGAACTTCAATCGTTGGTCTCCTTAAAGTCCTGTCAAATGAACTCTATCTATCATTCGTTTTTGTTTGTTGCCCAAAAGCTCGTGGTTCAGGTTCTAGTCCCGCCTGGGGCGACAGTTTTGTTCACAACCCAGCATTCTTGTGAAACACCTGTCCATCATTATTCCTAATTGTATAGGGTTTCGGAGCTCAAACCTCACTAATCTGATTCTTCCAATGAGGTTCCTACTTGAATCCCTACGCATTTAGGCAAACTGTATAACCTTTCCCTTGTCAGTACCGCAATCATTCCCTTGCTGACTACCCAACGCGTTGCTTACGGAAAAATTGAAATTTGAAGCACTCGAAGAGGGCATCCCTGACATGGTGCGGCTTTCAAAATTTCTCTGTTTTTTCTTCTGTATGCTTCTATCGTACCGCTTCCAATTTCGGAGTCGTGTGAGCCCTCTACTCCTCAAGACGTCGCACTGCTTTCCTCTTACTGTCCCTCACTTCCGAACATTTCATGACATGCCGATCTTTGCCAAGCAAAAATGTAAAGGAACTTGGTTAAGCACTTTGGTCGTTATCGTTTGGCAGCCAAGAAACGTGCGTGTGCAGTTTCCATGTTATGCCCAGAACCAATTTAAACAACCAATTTGGTCACTTTGGGAAAATCTACAGCCTGCGGCCGACGATTTGAAAACTCTATGTGAGAAAGCTGTTATCCCAGTCGCGACTCCACGTCGACTCCTCATCACTTATTTGGTTCCCAGATCCGTTAGTGGTTTTTCTCTCAATCACTTCATATCTCCGAAACCTCATCTTATTGGCAGTAGTGAACTCATGGAACGGTTTGCAGCAGGTGGAGGATCACAACATTTCCATTAATTGATACTAATGACAACATTTGTCGTTGATCGAACCCTTTTTTGGATGCGGCACGCATTCCCCGCATTGTACATTCGTAGTGGCGTTTGAATGC
>MU871114.1:13899-25027 GCA_036418205.1 Ostertagia ostertagi
AAGGTGATATTCGTGATCAGGACCCGGATTTCCCCTATGCCTATATTGATACAGTGTACATTATTTTGGAATTAGCAAATTCTTCAGGAAAAATCTAGATTTCGACCTAACTTCGAAAAAGTGGGTGGCCATGGCCACGAGCGGTCATGTACGTACGCCGGCGGCTGACTTGAAAACGTGGGCGGAGAGGAAATGAAGCAAAGTGCTCTATGATTCACGTAATCCAATTCGGCTTCATGAAGCACATCCCACACCACGTCCTCGAAATCGCTCCAGCTATTGAGATGAAGCGTTGCAAAAGGAGGAGCCGTGAACCCAAAATCTCACGTTTTGATGGAGAGAAGAATTTGACAACTCCAAAATAATATACTACTATGTCCTGATACACATTATTAGTCTGGGTGTTTGCCACTGCCCATTCGGTAGTGGAAGTTCTCATTATTTGGATAGGATAACTAACTGGAACGCCTTTTCAGTTCACCGGCTGGATGCACCTATAAGTATCAATGGCCAATTTTTCGGATCTGGATCAAAATTCCAGTTTTCTTTCCGATAGCTCCAATTTGCGCCGCTTCTGCGCCATTTGGCGCCCCTATGACCCGACAACTTTTTCTGCCAGATTACTTTGAAAATCTGGAATTAATGGTTACTGATGGTCTTTATAATGAATATTATATCTATTCTGGTGGCGCTATTTTGAGCAAATTTGGAAGCTCCAACCTAAATGCAAAAATTTTGTCATCACGAGGGATTGAACCTTGGACCATTTCCTCACCTTTTTTGGCCTTCGCGGGGCCGCTCAGCGAAAATGGACCTCGGTTTTGTAGTCTACGCATGAGCTCCCATAACATGCAGAAAACCGTTTTGAAAAAGCTTTCCACACCCTGAACGACCTCCTTTGTTAGCGCTTCGGCCTTGTGAAATCATCCCCATTCTGTGTGCATGCTCCCCTCTTGCGTGCCACTGCATTTTTCTCGGGAAAGGCTTGGTTTCGATCAGAAACCCCAAACCTTACTTTTGAAGGAATTCTCCCCGAAAAAAAATCCTGCATTTCTTTCCCATCACGCATATGTCAGTTGTGATCACTAAAGACAACATACAAAGTTTCACGCATATCAGTTTCCGAAGAGAAACAAACTTACAAAAACTACACTCTATGGACAATCGAAGGTAAAAGGCGCGGAGCCAAAGTGGGGCGAAAGAATCGGGTCAAAGCGTGCGATTTTGGAGAGTAGAGACAAATCGATCGATAGAATAGGATGCAGTAGAAGTGTGAGATGTGAATGCAATAAGCAAAGGCCAGAAAGAGTTTCTAGTGAAGGCACTCCAAGAACCAAGTGGAAGCATCCCGTCGCCAGCATTTGTGACAGATGTCCGGCGGTACTTTGAACGCGTAGCAGCCCTTTCGGTTTTTCGAATTTTTTACCAAAACAAAAGCAATTTTCTGTTCTTTTCATTCTTATCGTGGATATGAGTCTCAAGCCAGTGATTTATGGCTGAAATAGAATCATGATTTTTCCGTGAAGGATTCCTTTAAAGAGTTGTTGGGAAAGTTGGGGCATCCTGTATGTACTTTAACACGTTGACGACCGCGCTAATTTCCAGTGTCTGGCGTGTGGGACCGCGCGCATTATTTTGACCGTGACATGAAACCGTAAATTTGAATGTGACATGACATCATGTTACACGGTCTCCACGAGAACACCTTTTTTGGGGAACTGTGCATTTGTTATCTTTCTTGTGTGGTAGGTCTCGATTTTGCGATTTTGGCCATTTCAGCGATTCCTGCGATTTGAGAGCGCGTAGAAAAGGGCCAAAGCTAACGTGCGATTAAGAGAGTACCCTCCTAGGATCACTTCCTGGTCCCTGTATCTCGAGCTTATAGAATGATCGTTGGATTGCAATCGGACCTACATGTCGGAAACCACTCACAGACTCGAAGATTTGCAAGAAAGAGGAACGGAGGCAAAGGAAAGCGTTCACATACAAAGCAGAAGAGGCTAGAACTATGCAGGATCAAAGGACATTGCACTGCATTGCATTGCAGACATTTTTTGTATTGATTAGTTTCAACCTGAGCACAAAAAGTGCGACTACGATCATTATTCGGGCATTTTTCGAAAAGCTCGATAGTCTATCAAAGGCAAAATCCGGGATTGAACAGGTGCTATCAGCGCTTTGTGGTGATAGCTTAGCTGCGGAACGACCTGAAAGTGGAAAGGAAAGCAAGAGAAATCTTTGGGAACGCTGAAAGGCCTTAACCTTCAATAGGGTCGGATGTGGTACGATGGCGAGAAAGGGCGGTCAAAGAAGACAAAATACGCGAGAGAGCACGTCGTTTGAGAGAGCACGCTGATCTCTACATCAATGCACGCTGATCTCACCACCTCTCGCGGTGGGTGGGAAGCGTTGGAACGGGAGTCGATGGTTGCGGGCCCGTAAGGATTAGCGCCCTAACCGCGCAATTTTCGCGACGAAGCTGGAGTGATCTAGGTAGGTACGGACCTTACAATTTCCCTCGTGGTATCCCTTCCTACTGGTCGGGCTAATCCGGGATTTGTCTTTAAGGGAATTTCTTCCCAGGGACCACGCTTTTTGTAACAATGCCTAAGTATTCGTATACACCATATAAATAAGATATTTAAAATGTTTGAAAATCACCTTAAAAAGACTGTGACATGACATCATACGGTCCCACGCGGCCGACAGATTAATGTTGTTAATAATGCTGTTAATGCGAGAGAGCGTAGTGCAGAGGGGTAGAGACGCCGGCAAGTCTACCGACAGGCTTACAAACAGATGAACCAGTACACAGCCCATCGTACAATTATAAAGAATTTCAAACTATGAGTTACGAGCTTACGTCCTAATTGCTTTCCAAGTGTTATATCCTTGTGCAGTATGAAGTAATCCGGTCGAGATACCTCACGCAAAAGTACCGAATTGGATGGCGGTATTGGCCGCTTCTCCTTCACATACACATCGATTAATTCCGCAAGCGTTACTTTAGATTCCTGCAGTTCACTTCAGAGGTGTAGAGCTATGTGAATCAGGTGGCAAAGAAATTGATAAGAGACCTTGTTAAGACTCCAAATTCCTTTCATATACGAAATGGGAATATGTTTAGCTTCATTGTTATGGCGAACGGTTATGCAATAAGTAGGTACTTTACCAACCGTTGTTTTTCTCACGAGAAAATCTCCTTCACGCTGAAACCAATAACTTCTTAAAACTTGGGCGCGAGCGATGAAGTGGTCCGAGAATATCAACACTCACCGTTACCATTTCTTCACAGTCCTGCCTTGGCATCATGCCGTGGAACCATTGGTACCGTATAAGAATTCTGTCGACTTCCTAAGAATCTTTACATAAAAAGTTGATTCCATAGTAAGAAAATTCGATTAATGTACCTTGAGAGGCTCTTCTAGAACTGGATCAGCTTCTACTGAGCTGTTTTGCAGACGCGATTCCGATGATGACACCCTCCTGGCTGAGAGCAGAGACTGAAACGGAGGATTTGAGATCATAAACCAACTGTGGGCAGTTTGATAGGCAAAACACCAGCACTTATGCAGACCTATGGAAATAAGGCTTATTTTCAGAATTTTCTGCTGGAATCCACAAAATTTTCGACGGTGCTTGAAGATATGTCTTATATAACGGTAGTACGAAAACTTTGTTAAGCCAGTTCGAATGCGTTATCGTCAGCTATCACTGACCGTTTGTTGAAAAATCTGCCTTGAATTCCCCAACGTTCAAATAAGACGAATAGATGGAACCCAGTTGGGGGAGGGGAGTTCCATCGATCATTTATAGTGTACTACTGATAAGTATCAGTGTATTGGATGACCTGGTGCAGAAAATTGGAGAGGATATGGGCTGGAGGTGTTACATCCACCGTCCTTATAAAAGGTGCACATCAAATGAGTCGTTCACATATCCGTAGTTAGGGTGCCGAAAGGAGTATTCTTCTGGACTGAGGATAAGATACTAAATGCTGCCCCTAACTCAATTTTTACTACGCGTTCACATTTCTACATCAGTCATTCCATTACAGTATTTCGTTCCTTAAAGCCGGTTTTTTCGCTACTCCTTACTTCAGCTCGGCCAACGGGTTGATCTATCAACAGGCGTTGCGATCAAGAGCCATGAGAGTTGTAGCACATAGAAGTCACTTTCATAAATCCTCCTACGCGAGTGATGTGGAAGCAGCCGTAACTTTATCTTAGTATATTGTATCTTCTGCGGGATTTCTCCCGTCCAACTATTATATTGGGTGTTTCAAAAAGTTCTGTCGTTTTTCTACCCCGAATTTCGCGGTACGATCGGCACTCACAGACATGTAGTGCCCAAACTCAAGGGGATCTGCTTGCAAACTCTTCGTAGATGTAGCGTCGGGCGACCTTGATAAAATAACGGATTCAAAAAGGCTTTTCAGCTACATTGAAAAAAGCAAAACACCAAACCCTTGGCGGAACCGAACCCGCAACCCCTTGCTTGGGAAGCAAAACCGCTACCAACTGTGCTACAGAATCCCATCACAGTGGTTCTTCGAGACTTTTATAACATAATGGAGCCTACACGTGATTGCAGGCAAGACACCGAAAATTAATAGGTGAAAAACAAAACCGCTAACTTCCTTTCGGCAGGGGGGGGGGGGAAGAAAGGTGGAGCTTAGCGAAATGAAAACAGATTTGAGCTCAGCGTCTCATGATGCAGACAGGAATGTGCGGCTCATTTCACTCAGCCGAATTGGCCTAGTGACCTTCCCTCGTCAGCCTTTATCGGTTGACAACGCGAGGATGGCTTGTGGAAGCCAGCGTGATCGCTTCCTTTAATGCTTTCGCTATGTTCCATTTCTTTTGTGAAATCTACAACTCGAGTTGGAGATGCGTGTGCACAAAGGGGGTGCTTTGTTTATTGGAGGACTTACCAAGAGCATGATAACTTCACAACGGTACCTCAGACCTAATTCAATCTTGCATTCATTAGCGTTTGTTTCCCCTTGCTCTCACGCTCCCCTTCCTATATCGTCGTCCCTCCCCTCCGCCGCTCACTCCCTCGCCACCGCGTACAAACTCATACAAACCGATGAACCAAGTCAGGCTTTTATATAATGAGCGCATATATTGTTAGCTGAGGTCCATGGGAATTGGAAATTGGTGTAAGTTGGCAACTGATGAAACGTTCAAGCGCCAAGAAGTATGCTCAAAAAGTTAATCAACTTGTCAGCATATGCATTTGATGCACACATTTTGTAACGGCACGCAGTTTGGGAAGGACTAGAGATATAACTGACCGTCCTGGAAGATTTTGCATTCTTTTCTTGTGGCATCTCTGGAATTGCTGTTTCTTCGGACTTCACTCTCCGAGCCGCTATTGGTGTTTTTCCGGCACCATCCGTAGACTTGAGTCTTCGCTCTGTTCTGGATCCCTTTTCTCCCGATCCTTTCGACTTGTCTTCCTTGTTGGACCTTTTTTTCGATTCTGGAAATTTACAGCTGAACACAATACTTGCTACAAAGTACGTCAAGAAAACAAGTTTTATGCAATTCAGTCCGGATTTGCTTCTCATTCCTCTCTTATTCTCAATGACACTCGCCACCTTCCCACGTGAAGACTTTTCTCTTGAGGCAACTCCGGGACCAAAGTAACGTATTATTACGCCTATAAGTGACAGTGGAGCCGAGAAATGTGACCGCAAGAAAAAATGGAAAAAACCGTTAGCAAAAGTGACAGTGAAGTCTCTTCAATAGCGGCGAACCGAAATATCTTACATTGATTGGCGCATGCGTGAGCGGCTACTGTGTGGTCTACCGTATGACTGCGCCTAGTAGGTCTAAGGCTGACCACCAATGTGTGGTCCGCCTGGACCCTCCTTGACCTACATACACACTCGTACCTAATCTACCATTTGAGCGGGAGCCCCCTCCCTCTATAAATAGCCCCCCAGACAGTACTAGTTACTTCTCTTCTGGTCATTCTGCCGCTGCCTATACTATACTATACTCTCGTCTGTACGAGAGTCTCTTTATATATCCGCTGCTGTCAATAAAGTTCATTCTCCTCGTCTCCTCTCCACACTCCAAGAAAAGTTTAGGACCCGCTTCCTCTATAAGTCGGGAGTTTTTAGGAATTCTTGACTCAACCCTGCCGCCTCTGAGGTCACTCGTTGAGTCCGGGAAAGGCGAAGCAGCGTCCCCTCACATGACCATATCCTTCTACCGTGCCTAACCTTTAGCCTTCCAGCTTCCCACCCGCCACTCAGTGCCCCAGCTTGCGACCACTGCTTCTAATGGAGTGGACGACTCCTGATTTAGACTAGAAACGTTCGCAGAGACGCTACCTACCAAAAGTCTCACGAGCCCTGACCGCGCACTCTGGCACATGCATATGGTCACAAGAACGAAGTCGGATACCGTACGTCATCCGATTCCAGACGGCATCAGTAATTTCGCCCGCTCATTTCGCCTCAGCCAGCGAGCGCTGTCTTATTTTAATACACAGTGCCGAAACAAACGTCTCTCTTCCTCCATAATCCGATCCTCACGATGAATGAGCAACATACCCTGCTGTACCTGACTAAGGAGGACCGCATTAAGCGAGCCGCCCCACCCAAGAAGGCCTTCCGTCGCACCGCTACATTTAGCCCAACACCCTATATCCATTTCCCACATCTAGCCGGCGGCAGACGACACTTTGTTAACGTCGTTGTATCCACGCGCCAGTATTTCCCCCCCCTCATGGTTATTAAACTACATCAGCACAACATCAACCGCTTCAGTGATCAAATTCAAAATAACCGTGCCGCTGCGAAAATCGAAAGTAATGGCAAGCGTGCACTGGGAGTACACTGAAGAAAAAGGCAAAAAACAACCTATGCAGCGTTTACACTAAGATTTTCTCAGGTGGCAACGGATATAAGATAAATTTCGATGACCCAAACTATGGTAATCCATAAGATCGCCTTGACATATTGAAGGCACAACCCAGGCAACGGTCGTATGAACGCCTTCCCTTTTCTCTCTTATCAGGCTGTTGTCTGGCGCTCTCTCATCTGTGACGCTCTCTCGCCTCATACTCTCCTCTCCGCGCTTAGTCTCTCATTCCCTTAGCACAGCCGATTAGGAAGGTGAGTGAGCCCTTAACCTAAGCGTTTTCGACGGATTCTTTTTTTTTCACGGCCCATTTCGCACCAATATGTACATTAGCATTCGTGTGCAAGAGCCGCACCAATGTGATCCTGGGGCATCCCTTTAAGAAGATAAATAACAACCGAGAACAAGGAAAATGACAAATTGATATCCGGAACCTAAACTCAAGTAAGGGAATAATTTATGCGATGATTCGGAGCTTGGTTTAGGTGCTGAGAACGGACGTTGCTGGTCAAGGAGTTTTGGAACATGGAACCTTTCCCAAAAATGTCGCTATTTTTGAGGCGTCGAATAATTTGTGGAATGAGATTCTACGCATATACTGAGATATCGTCAAACTTACTTGCTGATGGAATGTCTCTTCGTCATCCCTGAAATACAGTTGTTAATAACGCAGACAAGGCTGAGGTTTCGAGCTAACTAAGGCGGTGTTTCGATCATTTTGACTGAAGACGCCTAATCATGCTCTAATCTCCTAATCAGTCTCTATCCTAATCAACGCGTACATATGTTCATCTTTCATTAGTTGAATATTTCGATACCAATCTAGCTCCGTACGCTATTGTGGGCATCACACTGTAGGCTTCCATCGACCTTGTCAGCTTGCTGAAGATCAAGTCTTTGCTGGCAAATTACATAGTTCACTTTGAATACTTTTTTTCTAGATACCCTTGATCATAATACTTGACACACTGCGACGCATAATCATACTTCCACCTACAAATTTTACAAAAGCTTCCATCTGAAGATGTTTTCGGAAATGGTTCCGAAAATATAAATGCAGTTCTAAATAAACAAAGATCCAATTCAAGAGATCAACGATTCTTTGTTTTCTTTTTTTTTTGAAAAAACTCGTTCTGCCTACCGCGCAATACATTGCTTCCACCACATGTTTCTATACCTGATTTTGTTTCTACCTAACAGATATTGGGCCCCTTGCTTCCGGCTCCTTGCATCCGCACTGAGCGGCGGCGTTTTGATAGCGCTGTGCCGTCTGTGCACTACTGCCTGGTATTGCCGTGAGTTCGTTTGGAGTTTCCAGTTAGGTTGAGCTCTTTTAGCTTCTATTTCTTCTGGCGTTGAACTGTCGCTTAGGAGGAGATAGTTATAAGAATTCGTCGTAGTTTTTCTTTGTTCTAAGGACTTCCCTTTTCCGACGCTCAAACTATCGATTCGATTATTTTGATTGACTTTGTGACCTGATCGCGCGATTTATCTGCTTTCCTACGTTTGTTGGGTCTTGCTACAGGTGTCAAGGTTTTCTTTTATAATTGTTTTACTCGGTTCTCATCTGTAATGGCAGTTGCGAAGCTCTCAAAATACTGTGAGTTCAGCTATCACTGGGCTAGATCAATCCGCCAGAGGTGACCCATGACTACTGGACCTGCTCCGTCAGTGAGATTCTCAACGCTATACAAGAGCGAAACACTGACCCTCTAATGAATGAGACGATTTTAGCGTTACAAGAGAAAATGGTTCAGACAGTTTCCAGTGCGATCGAGGAAGACCGTAAAAGTCGTAGTAGTGATTGCCGGTTTAACTGAAGAATCTCGTGAGCTGCCTGCTTGCCGGTTGGGCAAAGTTGGAACTGGCAGAAGGCCGTTGATCAGGATATCTGAGTTATATTTTCAGAAGTAGTGAATGGATTTCGACGGGAATGTGTTATCGTATGGGATCATCCGATGATTCTCAAAAGTAGGCGTTGTTAAGGTATCCCTCGAGAATGGCAGCAGCGGCTAAGAGGGGGGACGCTTGCTTCCGAGTATGCGGCGGTCTGTGCTGAGGTAGATCATCCCTTAGTCGCAATGTGTGCTATAAGTGGCATAGAAGCATCTGTACATGCTAAGGTAGGGTCCTGCGGCCCACATAGTTAAACACGTAAAAGTTGTGTCGCAGTTGCGCCTTGGAACAGTGCGAATTGAAAAGGCGCTGAAATCCACTTCCGGTTGGCAAAAACCAAGACTTATCGATGTGGAAAGGGCTGGAAGGGGTGCGTGCAGGATATGATACCGTTATTGTGATTATCCAAATTTCATTCTAGAGCGTACTCTATTCTTAGCAGCCGCATCTCCTTATTTGATATCGTATCATTGCTAGGGGTAACGCTCTCTCGAACTAAGTCTATTCTAGACCTTATCCGGTTTGGATAAAGCGAGGGTTAGAAAATCCCAGCCTGAGGCCGGCGATCGCAATTTTGAGGGATGCGAAATGGTACGATTAGAATGAAGGTCAAAAAAGGTGTAATTAACCCTAGTGGAGGGACCCGCGGACCTCCTAAGGTGTGCGACCGAAGCGCAATTGGCCACCGAAGGAGTTGACCTCGGCGACCTATTGAGGCTCAATCTTGGCGCGGTGGGCCAGTGCAAGCCCACCGATCATCTGATCACTCACGCCGACCTGGCAATTGATTACGTACGTGAGTGATTAGATAGAGAGAGAGTGTTGAAGAGGGCACAGCGATGAGAGTCGCATCAATGCTCAAATCAACGGGCAAGGAAGGGGTCCCATTTCTCGGGTTCTGGGCCGTTTCTCATGGTTTTTCCTTCTTTCGTGTACCACTCACCATCCTAAGTTAATTTGAAATGGGTTGCCTTTCCAGCGTGAATTCGTCCTTTAAGTTGCTCACTATCTCGTTAATATCCTGTGACCTTTATTCTCTCCAGGTCTGAACACTTCCTTTGGTAGTGAGCGCCGACTTGTCAGTTTCCGGTCAGAGACACACACACATGTGCAACCATTCAGCGGGTTATACATGTACCAGTTTGACTATGCACGCATTCAGAGATGTTTCAGAAAGGAGGAGGAGGACATACTAAGCTTAAGACACTTAGGACCTCTGCTGCTCAAAAAAACTCTTCATTGTATAAACCACAACCTTGGTGTGTCGGTCCATTTGTGTGTATGTATGCAAGTTTTCCTGTCTTCCCCCCCCCACAAAATGAAGTCAGTGATAAGGCAGCTCACTGAGTATAACAGGTCGCTAACAAATCCGTTCAGAGCGCTTCTCCTGCCAATGTTTTGCAATGGCATGATTGTGATAACACCCCAACGGCTATATAAACACCTACGTAGCACTCTTCGGTCATTCCACAAGGTGCTGCAGCTGGACAGCAATGGAGGGGAGGAGGGGAGGATAAGGGGAGGAGGAACGCAAAGCTCACACAGGGAAGGGGGGTTCCGCCGGTTCCCGGGAATCAATGTGGTGAAACCACATAGTAAGGATCACCTTAAACTCCCCCGTGCTTCAGATTGCGGAATGCCTTCAATAGAAATACGGGGTGTCAGAGCAAGAATGAGTGCCCACCCGCAATGCGTAGATTGTCCCAGAATTGATTCGAACAGAATGCTGTAGAACTCATCATTTCGGAAGAGTGACAACAGTCTCTCCCAACTCGATTTCTATGAAATGCTCTGTATTAAGTGTGCCGAAAGCAAAGCGTTGCTGCAATCGCAATAGGAACATCGATCAGTTAAGTAGTCGCACTTGAAAGCGTTGGGCCTACTCGACAACAATACCTATCATAAAACAGGGTGGATGACTTTCTCGGGAGTCTCCATTTATTTATCAACGTCGAAAGCGGCTACTCCAAGGAGTAGCATTGTTTCCTAATTGATGAGCATCCAACAATATGATGGTGTTGTTAACTTGGTACTTCTCGGCCACAGTGATATTAGGCTATTCGGAAAGTAATGCAGGTCGTTGACCTCCATCTCCAAGGAGGCAGATTTGCACTCAAATTAAACCCTTTTTGTCGTCACGAAAGTTACTGGGCAGCACTGATCTTCCTTAGCGAGATGCGTGCTAAAATTCCTTTCCCACCTGGAAACCAGCGCTTTTAAAGGCGATGATGTCGTTATTTCCACATTGGTTTGATCACTGAAGCATTTCTTACTCAAGTACCTGTCGAGATGGTTGAACAAGTGGTGTTAGTGAGTATGATGTCTAATAAGCAAGGCGTGTGGTTCGCAGCTTT
>MU871115.1:0-22994 GCA_036418205.1 Ostertagia ostertagi
AGGTTAAAGGGTAAGCACAATCAACCCTAGCCGTCCCAACTGCAAAAAAATGGAGACCTTTCCCCTTCAGGAGGGTCTCGATCGATACCCTTCTCACCCACCACCACCATTGATCCCATCAGCCTTGATTTAGTTTCCCCGATGCGATCCATTTTTGGTTGGGAGAGCAAAGTAGATATATATGATGGGACGCAAATCTAATTTCAACAACTTCGTGCTTCATTTCGGATCTCCACCAATATTACCTGAACACGTACCATAACGATTCCTCCCCCGCAACCACGACCCTTTTCAATTTCCAAAAATACGTCCCTCTCCCCATTATTCCAACCTTTTGACCTTTACCAACCTCTAATACGACCCCGCTACAAAAAAACTTATATGCGACTCGTTGAGAACTGCACAATGCACATGACCCTTAGTCCAAGGGGCAATAGAGTTGGCTACACAGTCTAGCAGGGCAATCCATCGATCTATTGAAGCTGGTAGAAAGGCCCTCCTCTTACTAAAAAGTGCTGAGCTCTTGTCTTCTCTCTAAATCACAGTCATTTTCGTAGGTATAATTTTGGGCGGAAGTGGTGTAGTGGCAAGTGGCACGCTTACCACGCGAGCGGTCCGGGGATCAAATCCTGGGTCGTGAGTCGCCCGGGCCAACCAAGCCTTCCATCCCTCCGGGGTCGGTTAATTGGTACCAGACTTGTCTGGGAGGATAAAAACACTGACTTGTACATCGGCTGGCCCCGCAAGTCATTGTATAGGCCACATCGCATTCAAACGCCACTACGAATGTACAAATGGAAGTAGAATGCGTGCCGCATCCCAAAAGGGATTGATCAACGGCAAATGCTTTATCCTTTTATCCTTTATAATCAGGTTCAAATAGAGTGCAGATATTGAGCTTTATAAGGTCGAGACCAATATGTTTTAGATGGCTTAAATCCACCGCTTTTATATGAAAACTCAATCATTCCGCCACAGCTACATAACCCTCCTCTTATTTTGATCCACATTCCATGAGCTTTTCGACACGAAAACTGAATTATAGCATCAAGTTTTTCTAAGAGTCCCATCGATACGACAGGTGGAATGACGACAGCGTGCGTTCGTTGCGGTGTAAGTCGTCATTCGTGGCGCTCAGCTGCCACTTTTCATCTCATCTCACGTGCTCTTTGCTCATTCAATGCTCTCAATGCGTCGTCTGAAGATGTCATTGGCGAGCACTTGCTTTACAGTACCCAACATGGGTGTTAACCTGGTCCTTGATCAGCTTCATGTTATGTTGTGAGCTCGTAGCAGGTTGTCGCTATTCACTCGTGTGCCGGCGCTTCTTTGTGAGCCACTTATAGGGGCGTTGCCAAGTGATGAGCCGCTCTAGCTCTTCTTATTCCTAGCCCTACCTCTTGCCTCGTTCAACGGCTGCTATTGCCATCGTTGTATTCTGCTGGCTCATCATGCGCATGCGTCAGCACATTTGTGTAATGTTGCATCAGCCATTAGTGCACCGCAGGTTATTCCCCTCCTTTTTCCTCCAAATCTCTCTTCCATTAGGGACGCTCAGTCCTTACAAGTCTCTCCGTCTAGCTCTTGAGGGAAATCTTTGTCGCTAGCGCTTTACTTGAGCTTTCATAGCTTCAGCTTTGGCACCTCACAATGGGCCACCCGCAGCATAGTAGATGAGGTGCCGACAAGTCACCCAACCCACGGACCCCCTATTAGCCCTTCTTCAGGTCACTTCTTTACGAATTCTATGGCGAATTTTGCCTGCCTGCGGTGTGATTCGCGCTTTCCTTCTAATCGGCGCATTTTTTTTATGATTGTGTCGCTATAAGATGGCATAAATGGCCTGATCAAAGCGGTTATGAGTTAAGAATTCTTGGGCCAAAATTGGAAATCCAGTTCTCTGCCTCGATTTTCCTCCCGATAGATGGCAGCATTGTTCTCACCCTTCTTACGCGAACCCACCCGGAGAAATGTGTTTTTCGTGAATAATTGTTGGTAACGGAAGACGACGTGCCGGCGTTCAGAAGGTGTGCCCATCAGCCACGACGCCCTCAACAGAAAAAGCTGAAGTGCGATGTGCCTGTTAGTGAGGGATTGCGCCACTTCAGTAGCCTCGTTGCTTCAGGCCGACGACAAATCGAATCGCCGTCCGTTCATGAAATCACTTATGAGACGGCATCGTATGCGGCGACAGTTCACAGCGCCATTTGTGTGAATTTTTTATATTAACACATGGCAAGTGAAGCAGGAAGTCATTAGCGCTAATCTCTCCTGACCTCTGTCCCTCTATGCAACCGCAAAGTGCCGTGAAGGTCTGACTTTGCCATGCAGTCGGGCGTTAATTCATTTGCGACACAACGACAATGCAGGTGCGTGTGCGGTTACCTTCGTATCGACCGCTGCACCTCTAATAGCTTTTTCTCTGGCTTCTGCTCCACTCCGGTGCTTCGCCATGCCGCTCTTGTCGTCATTTCCGTGTTCAGGTCGACGCTTCCCATACATCTCTTTCACTTCGCCCAATACTCAACGCATTCGCATTGATGCTTTGCGATTCCACAAAACCTCACAATCATACAAATTAGAGCTCATCTGGGTGATTCACTCACAGTAGCATCTCACGCGGGTAATGGGTATGAAATGCTCAACTAAGTCTTCTTGAGGTGAGGAGGACTTTGTTATTCACCGTCCACAATATCTAACAGTCCCACGCGGGTTGATCAGCAATAAGGTGCTCAACTCAGACCCCTTATATCTAAGGAAGACAAGGAGTTATATCCTCATGGTCTACTTCCTTAACAAACTAGTTTCTGGGAGCAGTCACACAATTTATAAGCTGGTGCTAGAAGTAGAGGGGAAACTCAAGCTTACTTTCCGGCAACCTCGTACTTCCGTTGAGTTCACTTTTTCACTGTTCGTGCGGGAATGGAGCAATTGAGAATGGGTAAGCTAGCGCAAATTCGGGCTTCTTTTCCCAATTAAGGCATTTTTTCTCATTACCCTCGGCGTGTGGTTTAATAAGTTTCTGCATGATTTGCGTTCAGATAATTTATATCATTCGTTCTTTGGCGTTCTAATTCATGATAGCAACTAGGTCTTGTTCACAACGCTCCATAGTATAGGAAAATTCCCGCAAGATCAAAGAACCTTTTTGACATTTTTTTCCATTGGATACTGCTCTTCATACACTTTGCAGATTGCATTCGATTGTAAAATATCAAAGAATCATCATCATACATTACAATTCATCCTTCTCTCTTCCGATAACTTTCTATTGTTCACTATTAGTAATATTTGGTCCAATTCAACTCTCTGGCATTTCCTGTTACTAGTAGTTTTACAGTTCTTTTTTGAGGAATCATCACTTATACTTTTGCTTGTTTAATTCTTTTTCTACTGGTCGCGTTCCTTTTGGCACAATAAATAAATAAATAAATAAATAAATAAATAAATAAATAAATAAATAAATAAATAAATAAATAAATAAATAAATAAATAAACAATAATAAATCAGAGAAGCTGTTTTATAGCAGACTTGATCGATTTCGTAGAGCCCATTCGGAGCCATCCCAGATAGTCAAAAATAGAAGTTGCTTTTTTTACTTACGCTTTTTCCGATAGGATCTTATTATAGACATTGGAGTTTACTGTCACTATGACGTTTTATGCTTTGACCCTGACGCATTCCGTCAAATTCATAGATCAATTGGCATGTCGCATTAATAAGTGGAAATTCGTCCGTGACTCTATTGTTGATCTATTTGCAAGTCAAACGAACAGGAATCGCAGGGAGAACGTAGTTACCGCTGATCGTTGCAATGAGATGCGCCGCGCATCTGATTCGTATTCAGTCCTGCGTGCAAAGAACGGTGGATCAAGAGTAAGACCTGGTAGTTTTTCTTTGATCTATATTATGTTATTAATACCTGTTACAACAATCTAGCGTCGCTGTTAGAATCCAGGAGTTTGCGTTTTAAATCCTCAGAGTTGTCTCCCATTTCAGTTCCTAGCTCAGTCTGCACTACTTACCATTCTCGCCTATTGTCATATTTTAATTGGATTAATCCATTCGTGAAAATGGGTCAGTGCTGCCAAACGATCTCCAATCTCAGACATGGCATCCAAAGTTTTGCCGTGTTTCAAATAGAATTTGGAAAGTTTTCATTCCTGGAAGGAAGCTTCATACCCTCATTCATCTATGCCAGCCCAGGGCAGCCAAAATCTCCGTCCACTCAAATTTTATTGTAGAAAGATCTCTTGACTCTCCTGCTAATGCGGTCCGCGAGACTCTGCTCGTTGTCCTAATTCGGCAATGCCCACTGTCTGGGTATCCTAAAAGGAGTAGATGTTGATGTAGTTGTCCTTAGCTTTTTCACCTTGTTGCTGAGTTCAAATCGTTTTTGAATTTGGACTTTTTACACACTATCTTGAAGTGTTGACGGCATGTCAGTTTACGTAGTACTAAAACTTCGTATAATGTATGCTATACGAAGTTATGTTGATATGAAGCCACTCTTTGACCCCATTTACCCTGCCAGGCGTTGCTCGTGGCAGCAATGTAGCCAATGAAACGCAATTCATTTTCGATAGCATTGACCATTCTCCTTCCTGGCGTGAGAAAAGCACAATTCTCAGAAACTCTGCTGAAACACGGACCAAAATCACACAATATTTTCGCATGACGATTACTCGGTAAGCTTCCCTAGCACTCCAGCAATCAGCGTATTTACCAAAACTTTAATGCTCACGGAAGTCTTCGATTTCATCCAGTCCACGGGTTAAATTACATTTCTGAAAACGTTGTTAGTCCGATAGTACACAGTTCTCAAATTCGCAGTTATTGAGATGCGAAAATTGGTCGTGTGTAGAGGCCTCATTAACTCAGTTCACATATGCGAAAACACCACTAATGAACGTGGAACGGCTGCAAGAAGGGCCTGAAAACGAGGATAATATGAAAATAAGCACCTTCTCTAATGGCGATCTCTCCCAGCTATCCTGAATCCTATGCTGCTTGCTTCACAAAATTGCCCGTCGAATGGGTTGGGGGGTATAGTGCGAGCCAAAACAACCAGTAAGGACTTCCTAAATTCATAGGAGTTTCAAAAATTTTTGCAAACATCCCTAAAGTATGGTGAAAAATAGCTAAGCCTTCCACGAAGAGTCTTACAAAACCCAATTACCTTTCCAAATCCTTCTTCGATATCTTTCGAGAATTCTCCGTCGAATATGAATATGAACACGATCGTCTTCCCGAAAGGGGTGAATACGACCCCTAGGAAGATTTCCACTCTCGGACTAACTCCATTCTGAGTGCGTCTGTGTAGATAGCTTACTTGAAGTCATGTCTGTAGCATCACACTGACGTCACTAAAATTAATGTCTAATGGCCAGTAACGTCACCTCATATCCACATAGACGTGTTGTGACAAATTCTTCAGCCTTTACTTGAAGCATGTACTTGGTTAACCAGCGGAGCCGGACATAGAACAGAACTCCCCGTATGTAGGTCAACCGTCCGTTGTTCCAATTCCAAAAATTTGACAGCCACACCTCCCCCATGAAAGATAGGGGATACTGCACAACCCGTCAGCACCTCCATCAACCTTAGGGGGTGTCCCAATACGACGTCCTCATCTCCCCTCAACTCCCACCGCTCGCTATAATGCTGCCTCACTACGATGATCTGTATCTCTGATTAATGCCTAATTTTTCTCGAACTACTTCCAGAACTTCAAAAAAATCGTTTGAAACGGACACCCTTTCTAGACCGCCACCTACCCCCCCTCTAACTTCGCTTCCTCCTAACCCTTGAGCTCGCCGACAATCAACCCCTCGTTGCACCCCAACCCCCGTCGCGCAGTATCAGCTGCGCAACGCACAGCTGATCCTAATGCCTATGGAGAGTTTTCGAATGAGTACCTTAATTCTTCATTATCGCAAGAATCTAAAGTTTGTGGCAAATCTTCACCCTTCACCGGATTTGTACGTCGGATCTCTTGCTTACGACAATGGCTACCAGTTACGTGCAGTTTCCTTTCATATTGCAATTTGAGTTTCCGATTCTAATGAATTGTTTCTCTCGCATCAAAGGTTGAGAATTTGAGATTTATCAGGTAACAGCTTTTTTTACCATCACATTCATGGCAACAGCTGTGCGCTTCCATATGATCTCTTCATGGCCATCTACAAATCCTTTAATTAGCTATTGCCATGCGCTCCGCAGGAGCCTTTCCATATTTTTGCACCTCAATCGAGCGCAGTCATCTTTTCGTCACTTAGCATTTCATTAGGGCAACGGCAGCTGCATGTTATGCTTCTAGCCATCATTGCCATTATCTGACATTTTTTTGACCATTATTTTCGTGACTTTTTTTTTTCTAATCCCACAATTTCGTATTCAAGTATTCCCCATCCTTGAATCGGCTTTTATGTCGGCTGGGGCAATATAAGAAGTTTATTTCTTCATCATGGGAACTACAAAAATGTATATCTCATACAGAGTGGGGCATAAATTTGATGACAAAATTATTGTGGCCCAGTTCGAAGCAGGGTCCAGCGTCGGTTCGCCCTACTTCGTACGAGAGATGGCATTTATGATTCTGGAAAGTGAGGAGGTCGGGGTATTTCGGGTTTGAGTAAGGTTACCTACCTCTGGAAAAGTGTGAACAGGGGGGAGGGGGTGGGTGTCATGAAAAGGGGTGGTATTTGATGAGATTCGGCAAGTTTTTTTGACGATTTTTGCGAAGCTTTCACGATAGTAAAAGATGCACCCGTGAACGTGGCAATTTTTGAACCGGCTCTAGTGAGAGCCGTTTATTGTCCGCAAAAAATCCTTTGATCTCAAACTTTCTAAGGAGCAAATTTTAGCCATCCATTCGAGCTGTTTTACTTCGCGCGTTTCATAGCTTCACTATGGACGACAAAATCACAACATAATACATTTATTCACTACAATTCACTACATAGAAGTTGGAGGTTTTGTCTGGCCTATCTTGGTCCGATCAGAAGTCAGACAAATGGGCGCTGCATGACTTCAAGAAAAATCAATCCACGAGCCGGCAAACTGCCTTGCTAGTGATCTTATTCGTTCTGAATAGTAGTTTTGATGAATGCTTCTCTCAAAGTTCTAACATTGATAGCATCTGGCCCAATCTTTCACTCCCATATCAACGAAAACTCACGGAGGAGAAGAAATCTGCTCAGCTTCAATTCACCGCTAAGCGAGGACGCTGCATTCGGTTAATCCTCTTGCGCTAGTTTCTTCAACAGTCCTAGTACTTTTGGTTAGTTCTGTGTTTTCTAAAAAGAAGGCCTGACCATCCATGAAATATGTTGAAGAATTCAACATCGGATTGAGCTCCGAGATCGAGCTTCGAGCTTCACGCCAGAAGCCCTCTACGTTTTTCAGCTCCTCTGCAATCCGTGGGGTTACAATCTCGCCCAAAGTTTGTTATAAACAACTCTACTGATCGCTTAACCATTTACTGTTTAATCTGCAGCCAATTTTGCCATGATCTTCATTAAATTGCATTGAGTAAGCCTTTCGGCAATATTCACAGCCTCCCTTTGGCTTGCAGGAGCGGTCGACCTCTACGAGGAAGGCCACATAATAGTCGGATGGCGTTCTAGTTAGGCATTCGCCAGACACAGCAGATCACTGAAGGAATTCAGTCGGCGGAGCGTGAGGCTAGAAATCCCATTCGTTTCGGATCAATGGTAGTCACTTACCAGATAAAGTTAATGAACCGACAAACCACAGAATTATACGTCAAGGCAATAGTGAATTAGATGGTCCATTCAAAGGCTCCGCTCATTGTAGAGTAACTGCGTTTCTTGGAAGCTCAGTTCATTTGCCATGTCCATGTTTAACCCTGTATAACAGGGAGCAGGCCCTTCAAGGGGACAGCTTGAGGGTGGAGTAGCCCCTGTTCAATGCCCGAAATTATGAGGACGGTAACGTGTTATCTGCTACATATTAATATAGTCTATAAGTATTAGCTGAGCTCGATATTCTCAACGAGTAGATTGAACAGGATGAGTTCATTTAAAGGACGAATTCACGCTGGAAAGGCAACCCATTTCAAATTAAGTTAGCGATGGTGAGTGGTACACTAAAGAAGGAAAAACCATGAGAAACGGCCCAGAACCTGAGAAATGGGACCCCTTCCTTGCCCGTTGATTTGAGCATTGATGCGACTATCATCGCTGTGCCCTCTTCAACGCTACGCTCTCTCACCTATCTAATCACTCACCACGTATAGACCTGCGGCGAGTGATCAGATGATCGGTGGGCGTGCACTGACCAGCCGCGGCGGGATTAAACCTTAATAGGTCAACGAGGTCAACTCCTCCTGTGCAAATTGTGCTTCAGTTCGCACACTTAGGAGCTCCGCGGGTCCCTCAACCAGGTGAATTCTTCCTAATTCGATTTTCCCTCTGATCGTGAATTCGTCCTTTAAGGCATCTTCAGGGGCCGTAAGGTATGCTTCCCCGAAGGGTTAGGGGACGAAAGTTCCTTTAAATTTTCTCTGTAGTCCCAACTGGGATTGTCCTGATAAAGGGCCTACATCTAATATATGTGTGTAGCTTAAAGTAAGCATGCATTGAAAATAAAGAAACAGTATCGTTCAAAACAAAAAATTTAAAGGGACTTTCGTCCCCGCAACCATTCGGGGAAGCATACCTTACGGCCCATTTGGTGATCAGTAAGCCTGTAACCGTCATTGTAAACTAAGAAGACCAGAACGGCATTCCCTTGATTTCCACCCTTACGAAATGAAATGAACTTATGAAGCCAAAACCCTCTCTTCATGAAGCCTTTTGGCTTCATAGGTTTCTTTTCTCAGTACGAATTCTGGAATGATTCCTACATTTGTGTGCGTGTTACCGTCTCACCACAGAATGCGTCAAGAGGTTTTTTGGATGAAGGGTGAGGACGTAAGCTTATTTCATCCGCTTTAAAGCCACGAGTCAGGCTCAGTGGACCAAACCAATCACTTTAGTCGTCTATGTGCATGGCTACGCACCCACAGGGACGTTGCCATGCTCAGAATCTCAAAAGGCGCCGTAATAACGCCCCAGGGCATGCATTAAGCGCTCGCGCCGCCTGGAGGCGCTCCGGCCGCCCACCATGGGATGTGGTGCGTGGCTGGCCTAACGTGTGAGATCAGCTGAGTTGATTGCCGTATCAACCGATGGAACGGCTGGCATATCCAGAAAACTCGTTTGGACGTGACTCTCCCCCGAGCAAATCTCCTTCACTGCTAGAAGGAATGGGTTTCTATTTAGGTGTTGTCGACAGTTTTTTTTTCGTTTTTTCTTCACTATCGTTCCACCTCCCATCTCTAAACTCAATATCAGGCGCCATAATGCCGAAACACGAGCCTGACTTTTGCCTTTAAGGAAGTGGATCTACAGTAGCATTCGAAGGCTTCAACTGGACCCTCTTTCAACAGTAATCTCCTTCTGCTGGATTAACCAGTCAAATTCTATTATGATTTGGAGGCAAGTTTTCTTCACTGAAACATCATAATAATCATGATGAATGAGAGGAAGATCAAAGAATGACATATTTTCACTGAAAGCCTCCTTAGAACCAAATTCCAAGTAGATTTCAAATAATTGTGAAAAGCCTACAATTCAGGGCCATCACCCTGCATCAGCAGGTATATGAAAGGCAAATTATATTCTTCTTGATACTATCGTCTAGAGTCGCTAGGTAACTGTACAGGCCTGTATATGAGTAGAGTTAAACAATTCACTCCCTATTGAGACAACGTTTTTTTCTCATGTTCGACGAGTTTTATCTCGTGTGTTTCGTCCTCTCTGATAGCGCTCTCTCTGCGTCGTACATATTCCGACCTTGCTGTAAATAGTTCTGTGAAGCCCTTAAATTCAGCGTTTGCGTTCCTCATTGTTTTCTTCTACCTTTCAGTTCAACCTTGGGCAGCTCGTAATACACTACGCCGTTTTCAGCCAAGGTTTGCTCTTGAATCGATTACTAAAATTTGTAACAACTTCATCGACTTATCTTCAAAGCAGGCGAGCTTGTCGTCAGTACTCGCTGCCACTTTTTCCTATAGATTTGCTCTCCCTTCCTATAGTGTCTCGATGACACTACCTCTCATTTAGCGTCTTTGTTTTGAAGCACCCATGTGATGCCATGAGTTGCCATCCATGTGGTTACAAAACACCCAAATCTAACTGGTCTATGTAACACGACAGAGTTCGCCACTTTTGAAACCTGTGCTGTACCCGACCCTCTTTTACAAGATTACGCATATACAGATGTACATCATACAGATTACCATACCTAGCCTTCGCCTTGTTTCACACGTATAGCTCTTGATAATTTGGATCAAACTGCGATACAAATAATTCGGACTCGGCAAACTGCCAGCAAACATAATCCTTTGATTACTAACGCCGGTGAAAACTCCAGTTCGGGGGGGCCACTCCATTGCTATCTTATCCGTAGTACTAGAGAGCAGTTCTTTGGGCTATCGAACACTACGGATAAGATAATAAGTGAACGACTCATTTCGAGCGTACTTTTGATAAGGACCGGTGGATGTCCTACATTCCACACTACCTGCCCACATCCCATCCACTTTTCTGCACAGGTGATCCACCCTGGAGCTCCTGCACCCTTAGCCCTTTGCGGAGGTGTCCTTTCTCCTGGTCCAGGACCGTTCCCTTGGGTCATGGCAGGCGGAAATGTGAAAACGTTTCAGGGTTTCTCACCCTTACACCAATATTTATCAGAAGTCTACTTTAAATGAGTCGATTACGCGCGTAGTGCCCTCATTTCCTTAGTATTTGGAGAAAAAATATTTGTGCGCCCTCCCCCCCTCCCCCCGAACTGGAGTTTCACCCTAACGCCTTACTTAGAGACTGAAAGATACAGCTGATACTGATACTGAAAGATATAGAAATGAAACGCCTCTCAGAACGAAGAGCAAACGATGGCGGTAGTATAAATGCAGCAGCATCCAACACGTCCTATTAACGCAGTCGTTGGTGGGCGTGTATTGCCTCAAGCGTCGCCGCTGCGGCCCGGCTAGGACGCTATGAGCATATCATTCGCTACGAAACCCGCATCGCCCCGCATCTTTGAGAGGCTTCCCTGCCTCTCCACTAGGTACATTTCTTCTTCTTCAACCTCTCACCTTATCCTGGAGTGCTCCTTGAATTTAAAAAATGTAGAAAATTTTCCTTGGGTTTTTGATTCTGATATTAATCATCCTGTACTCTGAGCCTTTTCTATTATTATGGAAAACAGTGTTCACATTCCCAGAACAAATCGCAGTAAAAACCTTTGAAAATTCCCTGTAGACGCTTTGTGTTTTCCTCCAGGCAAAAAAGCTCACCGCACATTTCACCTAGGACATTCTGGAAACGGTTATCAAGAGTTCAAAAGATGACGTGAGAGTTAGAACGAGAACTGGAGAACTAGAGAAATGGTGAGAATCGACGAGAGTTTTGAGAACGGCCATTATGACAGGCCGTATTCAGAAAGTACATCTCTACCCCATCGTCCACAGCTTCGTTGATGGCGAGACTCATAAGTGGGAAATCGTCTGTCGCATAGGCTGCAGCGAAATTGAGTATTTTTTGCCACCTTGTCATTTTCTTGAGCGTTTTTGCTGCTCTTCTGACCGTTTCCTAGAGCAATGGGTTCGTTCTGTTTTGAAATTCCTGTCTCGAGCACGTTTACATTCTCTGAAGGCATTCAACCTTCCGTAGCTCTTATCCATGGCTTGCCCTCAGCTCACTTCTGAAAGCCTGTTTTCCAGTGCTCGAGACTTTCGTCGACAATAGCCGCATCGTTAGAGTTCATTGACTCGAAGGAATTGTTGTGCTTTGTAGGAACGAGTTGTTGCCGTTGTGAGCCGATTCGAGCCGAACGTGTGATGATCGACCTCCGATGAACATTCATGTCATTCTCACATTCATATTCATCTCACTTCCGTTTCTCAGCTCACGAAGAGCCAGAAAGAAGTCATGGTGAGTATTTTATGCGTCTCAACTTTTCATTATCTTTTTTCTAATAAAAAAGGCAGGCCCTATCGCAAAAGACGGGGCCTTGTGGTGACAATGCTCTTGAAAGCGCATAGGACATGGTCTGTTTTTAAGCAGGACTAAACCTTAGGACAGGGAGGAAAGACCCCAGAGGGGGAGGGCAATTTTCATTTTACCTACACGTTTCCTGTCCCATCCTAGGTTTAGCCCGAGGAGATGCCCCCACATCCTTCCGATGGCGCCAAAACGGCATTGGCTACATGGTGTACAAATTGGTCTCGTGGCTATCATTCTGTTACGGAAATTGGATACCCTCCCGGTAGTGAGGTGAGAGATTTAAGAGGCGCGGCTGGCCTCGCATGCATGATGTTGTTTTCGCCATTGCTGCGAGCTGAACCAGACAGAGGGCTACATGCAAGCTTGGCTCTAGTTAGATGCCCATGGCTGAAAAAAGCACTTTTTCGAGGAGTTAGGCTGAGGCACCTAGAAAGTCTCATAGATCCTTAAACAGCTTACAATATTCAGTAGACCCAAAATGCTTTTGCGGCTTTTTATGACTGCTTTCATACCGATTGATTTCATATTTTGGTAGTGGTAAGCGTTTCTTGTTCCTCACATCAATACATCACAGTTCTTCTGTGAAATGATATCTTGTGGGAGGGCACGTCAACAGACCAGCAGAGGTAAATATCAAATATTTGTCTCTATTTATAATATTTTTAACAGGTCTTAGCCCCAACAGATTTGAAAAAATTGACGAACTTGTATTAATAATGACAAGGTATTTTAAGATCTCCTGAGACCGTTCGTTAGGCAGAAACACTCAAATTGAGCCTCTGCGTTTCCAGGAAACACGGACACCTAAGTTCAGACAGCTCCCCTGCTGGGAAACACGTATTGTTCCGTGGAGATAATAGATCTCTATCCAGCCCTAGAACAAGAAAACGACGCGAAAACAAGAGTAGTTTTTATTTACTCAACATTCGACTTTTGAAGCAGAAATGTAGAAATTTGCTCCACAAGGAGAGGGGAGAGTGGCCCTCTAGTTTTTGAATGGCTCCTAAGGAATAGGCAGTTACTGCTTCGGTGGGCAACTTCATGGTAGAATAACACCAACACCTCCCTAAACCACCTCGAACACCTCTCTAAATCAATCTTAGCCTGAGAAAAAGTAATTGCTATCACTTAACTTAAGGAGCTTCACTTAAAGGAGGAATTCACGATTATAATGAAGGTCGAAGAAAGGGAAACTGACCTAGTTGAGAGACCCACGGACCTCCTGAGGGTGCGAACTGACGCGCAATTCGCATGGAAAAATTTGACCTCGGCGACCTATCATGCCTCAAGCTGGCGACGCGATGCTCCGACCCACCGATCATGCTGGATCACTCGCGTAGTTTCAATACTGGCAGTGATAGATAGTAATAGGCGTAGGTTGAAGAGCCAAGCGCATGAGAGTCGCATCAATCAGAATGAAGGGCGGGCGTTGCAAGGAAGGGGTACGCATTTAAACGTTCTGCCGTTTCCTCATGTTCTTACTTCTTTCCGTGTACCCGGCTCGCATGCCTAGGTATTGCTTGAAATGGGTTCTTGTTCAATCGGAAATTCTTTCCGGTAAGTTGGCCGCACACTTTGACTTAGATCCAGAATCATAGAGACTTCCTGCATGATGACGTCGATGAGGACCGTGTAGACGGTGGTGCCATTGATTGCGAATCAGGTATTAACAGCAAACCAGCCTCGCGATCCTTCTAGCGTTTCAATTCAGTCGACAGGATGATAGCACTGACCATCACGATGGTTCACTTTTTCCAGTAATCGACTAGTATAACAAGCATTCAGCAGCAGTCTTACATACTAATTTTGAAAATAAAAATTGAGTCCTGTGGCACGCCTCCCCCTGTAGGAAATGATCAAACAGTCAGCCTCGTCAAACAATGCCACCGTGGAGGATATAGACTGCCTCTACGCCAACATTCACCTTTCACAACCAACACAGCCCAGCCGCGACTACGCTTAAAGTTATTCAGGCTTAAGGCAGCGCTTATACGAATAAATTCGATGAATGTTCCTTGAGCCGTGATGGCCAATGGCACGCATGCACAAGTTGAGAAATCCGTCTGAAAACCCGCAACGACCGTGCCCACCCTTTTGCTGCCATTCTTCAGTCATAAACAGTATCAGCTTCAGAAATTGACTAGTAACGATCACCGCAGGTGCATTATGGTGCAGCATCAAACACTTCCAACGAGTGCTCGCATTTACCGCTGTGACATGCAGCTCGTCCCAACCATCACCAACTAGACAGTGGTACTGATCGCTTTTGTGGAGCGAGTGTTTTGGATGCTGCTCCAACACCAGTCGCATCCTTCGTGTAGAAAGCGCCCCCATCATCGCCTCTTGGCAGCCGAGACTGTTCGTGTGAGTTCATATCGCTTCCGCGATGCGATTCTCTTCCGTAGCTACTGTCCATTCAAGGGCGAGTGGTGTACAGGCAAACCACTACCAACTGCGTACGGCCTCGAGGCATTGGATCACTACAAGCCCTGCCCCCAAGCGCCGAATCATCCATCTCCGAACAGGGTGAAGTTATACCATAGTTCTTTTCACAAGAATGCTGGGTTGTGAACAAAACTTTCGCCCCAGGCGGGACTAGAACCCGCACCTCTCGCTTTCCGGGCAAGTGCGCTACCAGTTACGCTACCGGGGCACCATTTCATTCCAACTCAGCTTTTCATGGTATACGTACCATAGCTTTCAGCACTCACACGTGTTACAATACCTGTTCAGGAATATAAATACCCTGCCTTGCGCATCAACTGGCCTCCGCAAGTCGGCGGTAGGCGATCGCATTCAAACTGCCGTACCGCTGCGATTCTGAAAGAAACTGTAGTAGAATTCAGCGCGACTCTCAAATAAGTGTTGTTCCAGCGTTAATTGTGTATCATTTTCTATATATTATCCAAGTGTTAGCGACAAAAAGCCCGCTGTTTCAATGACTGAACAAGTATAAGCAACATGCTCCTATCGCGTCAAAAAAAATCAGCTCGACTCTTTTGTCACAACTGTCAAACTTGCTCTCGAGCTGGTTTTTTCGGCCTGTCACATAAATAAATAAGGCCAAAAATGTATCCGATACCTAGCTACCATCTGTATCTTACCGTGAATGACGATTTTCACGTTTTCACCTAAAATGACCACCAATTGACTGACTCTGACCTTTAACAAAATCTACCGCTATATAACGAAATTAACTCACTATCTACGATCTTTAACAAAAGAGACAACTTGTAACAATCTCAAACCCAAAACAAAAAACATCGAAATTTAACCGAGCGCCGCCATGAATTCGATAGCACATAGAAATTTGTCAGAAATCAGCCAAAACTAGTTTGACCTCATTTATAGCAAATGAAGTCTGCGGTGATCTACAGTATTTTTCATCGTCTTGCAGCTGTCTTGACTAATCTATTTGTGACGCTCCAACGTTTGGATCCACTTCTCTAATGTACATACTGCCTTTCAAGTCTGTGTCTTGTTAATTCCTGCACAAGCCCTTCTATCTATGCGAATTACTGGCCACCATCTTGTTAGTGGCCTGTCCAAAGTCACACTCCATCTGGCTAACTCCCATGCATTCAATGCATTGCTGTTTCAAAGGCGAAGAGTCGAACGCTGTGCATACAAGAGAATCCTACCTTCCGCTACTTCTTTTGCATTCAGAATTTCAACAGTTGAGCTTGCGACACTGCTTGTCGATGATTCTCTGAAAGCTTGCAAATTGGCTGGCACTGAGAGCAGTTCTCTCACTTTGAGTCTGCTTCCAATCTCAAAAGCAATTCTCAAAGAATCCGCTAATTCCGTAGGGATTTCTCCTGAAAAGCTCCTGAAAATTAAAATTGAATGGAAACAAATAGACTGCAAGACAAGGACCTGATATCAACTACAGCGGAAAGGCTTGCATCGAGAGAAGATGGCGATGGCGAACTTACTTCGAAATTCACTTTAATAAAAGCAGAATTTGTAAAAATCTCAAGGTCGTGAACTGCAGTCGAGTTGTCAGTACTACATTCTATCCACTGAAGAGTTCCCAAGCTGAACACTTTATACTCAATCGAGCCATGTTTTCACCTCCCAGAATTGCCCTCACCACTTTGTTGGGAAACTTCAGCGAGGGTGAGCACTTTTCCTCTGAATAAGGACAAATCGAATTCTCTTCATTTCCTAGTTTTTCGTTCGCCACTTCGCCAGAGAAACATGCGACATATCTACATTTTTGCACACTGGCAAGCTTCACATGAGGTCCAGAAATATCTGTACGCCGGATAAACCAAGTACATGGCCACTTCATGAAATGAGGAAAGAAAGAGATAGATGAAGTGCCGAGTAAAGGAGGAATGCACGATAAGAACGAAGGTCAAAGAAGGGGAAAATTGCAGTTGGGAGACAGGCGGACCTCCTGAGGGTGCTGACCGACGCGCAATTGGCAGCGAAAGAGCATGGCTCACTCTTGGCGCGGTTGGCGGGGTACGCCCACCGACTATCTAATCACTCGCCGCAGGTCTATACGTGGCGAGTGATTAGATAGCAGAGAGAGCGTAGTGTTGAAGAGGGCACAGCGATGAGAGTCGCATCAATGCGCAAATCAACGGGCAAGGAAGGGGTCCCATTTCTCGGGTTTCGGGCCGTTTCAAATGCTTTCTTCTTCCAGGATCGACCTTCTTTTGATCTTGGCATATTTTGATCAGATGAGTGCTTGATTGTAGCCGTCCAAGATTAGTTAACTTTATTAGGCCAACGTTTCGGCAACTTCGCCTTCGTCAGAGCCTGAAAAAGTCAAGAACAAATGTGACTTGCCCTCTCAAACGCCTCCACAATACTGAAGACATTTCCATATCTTAGTAAACCACCTAACGGTATCGATCGATAAAGATTATGTCGATCGTATAAAGGTTAAGCTATTCATGCGCGAGGAGAATGGAAGTACTCGAAAGCCGTAGTAGTGAAGTACGGACAAAATTCGGCTGGCGACTTCATGGCCAGTTGTAGAGGGGACGCCCCTTTTTCATACATTGACCAAGCATTTTTAATTACAGCAGTATCACAAGCCCCTCTCCCCACGTCTGCCAAGCATTTTTCAATATGGGAGGAGGGGGGGGGGAGAGTGGGAGAGGCGAACTTTGCGAAAAAAGCAGCTCATTGGAAGTTGAAGAAGAGTTGGCCAGGGACGCACGGATGAAAAAAAGAAAAACTGGTAAGCGAGCAAAAGGACCATTTTGGTCTGCTGATTTCCGCATCGTAGCGAATCTCATAGGACGCCATCACTGCTAGCGTTCCGCTATGCACCTTGGCTAAGCCTAGAAAGCGGCCAGAGTCGGGCGGCGATGAGCTAGGTGGTCGGTGGACGGGCAGCGGGACGTGTGCCGCCGTGGGGTACGACCCTGCTGCGACGCTGGGGCATACCATTTGGTTTGCGGAGACGCGCATGTCTTGCATCTCGTAAAGGCCCTGACTGCGTACAGGTCATCCGACATTGTCCGTATCTTTCTGTGAAGTAGTCGGCGCGTGATGGGAGAAGGCATACAACGATGACAAGCCGTAAATGGGTCCATGTTATGCCCCTTATAACCCCTTCAGTTTTAACGAAGAGGCTCGTAGTCTGCGACGGTTGGGCTGGAATGCGTCCATGGTTCCAAATCTCAATATTCGAGGATTAGCCGCTACGTCGTAAATCACATTGGGTGTCACTCGGTGTGTGCGCGAATGTTCTTTTTACGGAGAATTAGCATACACTAGGGAGTCCTATCAAAGAGGCCCTCCCTACTACGCATTGACACGTCCTCCTGGGAATTCATAAAAATCCTCTTGTGACCATCGCAACTACGGATTCCAAAGTAAGACCTTCCACAGAAGAACAGACACACAGTTGAACCCTGCCCTTAATTATGAAAGGCTCAGACACAAATCAATGAATCAATAGTTGAATAATTGCCCAGGGCATTCCGCAGGTATTTAGTCTGCTGATCACGACCTGTCGAAGTATACATTTTTAACCCATTCGTGACAATGGCAGCCACCGGTGGCTGACAAAGATCTCACTTGTACAATGGTATCCACCGGTGGCTGCCGTGTTTCAAATGGAATTTGGAAAGTTTTCTTCCTGAAAAGAATCTTCATACCCTCATTCATCTATGCCAGCCTTGGGCACGGGGAATCTCCATCCACTCAAATTTTATTGAAGAAAAATCTCCTGACTCTCCTGCTAATGCGCAAACCGGCGCGGTCGCGAATGGGTTAATGAGATAAGCTTGTGGGGTGTTGTTTTCGCACTGTGATGGAGCTACAGCCTTCAAAAATCTGCCCTAATTTTTGGGCGCATACGCGGACGTTCTTTCTATTTTGAGTACTTCCCTGAGGAGCACTCTTGCACTTTTTCAAGCCGTAATGCCCTAAAACGCAAAATGAAGCCGTCTCAAGCACTTTCTATAAAGGGATGTGTGAAGATTTCAGAGAAATTCAATAAGCCATCGACAAACTTTTGTTGAACGTGAAAAATTCTGCTTACAGTAAACGGACCACGTTTGATCGACACACGACCAACTATCAGGCATGGCGAGAGCAGATGACCGTGTGCGATTTGTTGGCCGAGTACGATGCAGCCGTCAGACCCAGCGGAAGGACTCCATACAACAATTCCAGTACGTTACTCATCTGGTGTTGCTGTTTTTATCACTTCTCCCAAGCAGGTCCAACCGTCCGCTCGCGCGTTTCGAACGAGGGGGTCGCATTTGGGGTTGAAAATAATCGTGTTTGGAAAAGCGAATGAGGGTCGTGTTTGTTGCTTGGGAGGGGCGGAGGGTGGGGAAGATGAAAATTTTGGCAAAAATGTCGCGAATCTGGTGAAAAATAGGCGACCTTGGAAGTTTTCTCGCCGCTTCATTATTCCCATCCACTCCCCTCCCACTTCTTCCAGCACTCGCCCCCGCCCCGTCCGACAGCCGTTTTGGAAAGAACATGCGGGCGGAGTTGGTTTGTGTCGACTGGTCTCAGAATCAAATACTATAAAAACGGTCGTGATGACGGTTGGGGCGGGTCGCTATTTGGTGAGCCTTCTAATTGTAAGGGTGGTGTGGTGGTGGGTCATCGAGACGCGTGATTTGTGAGCAATTTTACTTCTTCCTGGCAATTCCCCCTCTCTTGAGCTCAGTCTCAGTGTCACGTCATTGTGGTTTTCAAAAGCGCTGTTTAAGTGCATCCCCCAAGTCAGGAGCGCCCTTTTCATTTTATCGTACAACCCCTCTAAAGAGATTAGTTTACCCATTTTCAGGAGCACTATACCTGTTTGTGATGAGCATTAGCCTAAAATAAAGATTATTTTGTGGGAAGAAACACAGCTTCCGAGTTTATGGTTTTAATTTGCGCGATTTTGTGGCTTCGAAAATAACAGAACATTGCTCGGAACGATATACGATAGAGAATACAAGAAAAATGAAGAAGCTTCGTTTGCAGAGGGTCCAGTAATTGTCGTGACAAGTCTCAATATCCGCTCGATCTCGGCTGTCTCTGAAAAGAACATGGTGAATTTTTCTGATGTATATTTCATTTCTTCTCTCATTTTTAAATGTGCTGTCACTCTTTTGGAAATTCTCTGGAAAAATATGAAGGGTATTCATTTCCATCATCAGAGGACTGAAATGTGTCGATTCGACTCTGGACGATAGAGCGATTCGCAGATGCGCTTGCGGACGCGTGCGAAGTGGACCCAGCCAATAGCAGGGTGGAAAATCCGGATACGAGGATCCCTCGGAAGGGGGGTCGTACTCTTGAGGGTCAGTAACAGAAGTGGTATCATGGTGCAGATAGGTAATAGGGTATAGCGCAGCAGAAAATGAAAACATCTGAAAAAAACATGATATTAAATTTTCTTTGCAGGTTCAGTCGCTCCATTCCTCCACCTTCATGAGAAGGGCGTATTTGAAGGCAGTACAAAGAATGAAAGTGCATCCCCGCAAAGAAGAGTGCACATGTGCGCACGCGCTGCAAAGGCACCTCCTCTGCCTATCGCTCGCTCCTTCTCCCTTAATACCTCGCTGAGAATGACACTGTTGTTAGGGACCCTGTCGCAAAAACGACAACCGTGAAGGAAAAGCCCTGGGCAAATGAAGTTGTTCTTTAGGTTGTAAGAGTTACGAAATGCGTTTACTACAATGCAGCTTCTGTCAACTGGTCATGATCATATGACACCTTCGAATCGATTCTGCAACTTCGAGCTGCCAACTTCGAGTGAGGTCGGATGCATGGCCTATACTCAGACAAAATTCGATGATGACGATTGCCCCTTTTCCTATTGCTTATGCTGGGAGGATGTTTTCTAGACCCATTTCAAGCGTTGCCAACAATTACACTTGCAATGGTGAAGAAGGGAGCGGATTTTCAGGTGGCCGGATCCGTCCTCGATACATACTCGACGCAGATATCTTCTCAACTAGGAAATGTAGAAGAAAGCTAAGAAGACCATCAGAAAGCGCAAACCTTCCCGCTTTCCAAAACTATCTTCACTTTTTCAGGATCTCACGTTTTAAGAGAGATATTGCTCTTGAAGTGGCAAAAACTCGCGTGAAAATTTCAGCGTCCTCGACGTTTACTCGACGAAATTTGAGAGACCCTATCTTTCTGCATGGAAGGCTTTCAGAGCAATTTCAATACTTCTTGGAAACGCGAAATCCAGCTCTATCTAACCCTACCTCAAACTGCTTCAAAGGTTATGAAATGGAGGAATGCAACCTTTTCATCGAGGGTGTAGATTTCGACGGTTTTTTTCGGGATTTCAGCAAATCTGACCCAGTGACAATCGCGCCGCAGCTGCCGTTGAATCGGCCTTTGATTGACACTCGGCTGTTTCGATATACTCAAGCAGAATCAAGATTGAATCGCAACCCCGTGCCTTCAGGATTTCTGTGCATTTCTGAACGAACCTGACTTTGAGGTCACACAAAGTTAATGCCTCTTTCCTCGAGTCGATATTTCAGTAAATACACAAAAGTGTGCAGCGATGAAAGACGTGCATAGATGACAAGATGAGGCGTCCTTAGCATTATTTTGCAGAATTTTTTTTTGATTTGTTTTGCAGGATTTATTTTAATTGAATTAATTTGCTCTGTTAGAGGGGGTCGTGCCAGGATCTCGATTTCGGGGGGGGGGTCGTACCTCTGCGACCACGTACTCGACACGATTTTCACCCTGGTGCGGCCAAGGGCGCAACGCCCGCGACAGCACGATCACCACCAGCGGTGCTGTATGCGAATTGCGCATTGCAAAGTCTGAGGGCGCACGCATAGTCGGTCGTCCGACAGCAACGATCGCAACTGTCTGACTGTCTAACTGCATCTAATCGTCGAATACTCAGGCAAGTCCGACGATCGATACGCATCCAATGCTGTGCGACAGTTACGATCGTTGCTGTCGTCCGACCGACTATGCGTCCTTGACTCTGCCGTAGGAGACCCTCGCGCGGCGAGAAGGCAGAAACGCATACGACTCAGCGTACGAGTCGCAGCGAGTACTGCAATGATTTCCCGTCAAGCTGACTAGAATGTTCTAACCATAGACGTCGTCCTATTATATAGTACAGTTCGCCCTCACTCTCTCTACCCGTCTGCGTCTCTGCCATCTCGCTCCGCAACTTGCCTGCTGTCGGGCACCAAAAATTTCTAACCATTGTTTTCGGTGATGTCAAAATTTCGGCTCCTGAAAAAACCTGTTCGTAGAAAATAATGACTCTGTTACCAAATTTGGTTCTTGAAATTCAGTTTGGGTTATAGTTATCCAGGGACAATGTCTTGACTCACCATGTACTCTGTATTATTTTGCCAAAATAAAAAAAAAAAACGGCGGAAATTGGTGCAAACCCCTCACACTTTAGAAACCCAACTATATGCTTCGTTTGATTCAGACTCACGTTACTCACGATCAGACAGAGGCTTTTCATTCGTGTTCCTTTGCTCTACGACTACTTAGTTTTTATAACGCCCTCGTTTAGGAATTCGTAGCGCAGTTCCGAATCCGGCAGGAATGGTTCGACGATCGCCTTCGCTTCATGGACCACCAAGTAGGCATTTCATCTCGTCTGGATCAGTGATGAATCTCATGACCACTAACTTAAACACTATTTCGTCGTTTTTCAGGGTCCACTTTCTCCAGAATTTCGTAATTTCGAGTTCATTCATGTGGCCAGAGATCAGCGTCTATGGATTCCGGACACATTTTTCCAAAATGAACGAAACGGGTGGTACCACATGTTGGACCAGGTGAGCTTATGGCTTCTCGCTGTGAAGAGGATCATTACCCGTATGCAAGGGGGGGGCAAAGGTCATTCTCGCTCCACACTTAGAAGGGAATCAGTTACACGTTGCCAAGTTCAAATCAAATGTTCCCGACTAAAACTTGAAGAGCACCTTCCAATGCACCAAAAAATTTATGCCTCGTACACCAACGATATCAAAAGAATTTGCAACGGGGATATGGAGCACGGTTCGTGCTCAGCGAGGTCCTTGGGATCGTGAGTCATTACGGCATTACGACGTCATCTGAGCACTGGTAGGAAGGGTCCTGGCGTAGTCAGAGCAACTGCCTCCAGGGAGCTATACATCACTTTGACGGGTTGGAAGAAATTATGTAGCAGCTTCAGCCTCGAGCAATTAAGGTAGGCCTTTTCGGGCTCGGCGCCGATGGTAGATGACTTCATATTCCGAACGGCAGGAGCAGCGAGGGAAGACGCACTTCTACGCTTTCGCATCCAAGGTATCTTTTGCCATTGAAACCATCAACGGCCGCAACCTGTGCAACTGAAACTTTGCTAATTTGTGCTGCGGGCGAGATAACTTTTTTTTGCGTTCTTCCCGTTCTCCATACCTGTTTTTTGACCCTCCCCTTCTCCTTTACCTCTACTGGGTGGAGGGGGGGGGGGAAGAACA
>MU871116.1:7842-32367 GCA_036418205.1 Ostertagia ostertagi
TTTTTTCTCAGAAGTTTTGTCGAGTTTTCAGAAGTTAAATGGCAGTAGTTAAGAAAACACTTGGCATCGAACACAAACCTCATACTCAGCACAACTGTACTCCCCGCCTATACGAAGTCATGTCTTTTCGCTGAATCACAGAGATATGTGTTTACCTTATCAGACCTCTATCCGCATGGTGCTAACAACTTCGTTTCTGGTCATTTTTCTATGCCTTTAAGGGAGTGCGTTTGACTCGCTTCTTCAAAGCTTTATTGCGGCCGGAAACAGCATATGCCATACCCTTTTGGAACCATCTATTAACTAGCTTAACTATCTAACTATTCATCTCTTTGATGGAAGGCAGGCAACAGAGGGGTGCAAGTTCGAGAGAGGAGCGATATTCCACTGCTCTGCTCAGGCTATGCTCAGGAAGAGAACAACTACACTTGACTTTGGATGCGCGAGTATAATGGAGACAAAGGAATAGCTAGTGTCATGAGTCATTTTCAGGGTGTTTCGGTTAATGGAGTCAGAAGAAAAGGCCTATGGACAACAGAACCCAGTCTCTCTCAACTAGATGCTAAATGAATCACTGTCATTTTCTTATTTTCAAACACTCTCAATTATTTTGCGGCTGGATTTTGTTCAAACTCGAGTTCAATGATGAGTGTTATTTTACACGATGAATTTCCATGCATTTACTGTTCTTCAATAAGGTTCAGATCATTGGGATTTGAAGGAAAGTTATGGCAAAAACGATTTACTTGCGAAAAGATGCAATAATATATGATACTTGTATCGCGTGGATAAGAACACATTGACAAGAAGAGGTAGTGTGTTGAGAAAGTTCAGACCAAGCTTAGTCTCCAGACTCATCACAGTCTCTGCTTCCTTGAAAAATACGCACGCTACAGGAATAGCCGACATAAACAAAAATTAGACCCATTCACGTTTCGACAAGATGCAAGACACTCGGATGCAACACTAACTAATGCAGGTAGGGTACGGTATATGTGCAAACTAGTTGAAGAACAGATACCTTCCAGAGGGGTGACGCTGCTGCAAACGTCTTCATCTAATGGTCAGGTGTTTGAAATACTTTTGTGATTTAGCGGGTTCTAATTCTGAATGCCTTACTCAGAACAAGTTGTTCCCTAGCAGCCGCCATTCTTCCTTTGATCTGCAAATACTTTAATAATTTAGCTTGATCACATTTACTTGTCAGATCAAAGGTTTGTGGGGAGAGGCGTATAAGGACAAAAAGGGTCGCCTACACATGTACTGGGCTTTGACGAAGGTACCGTAAGCCCGCAGCGATACCACGTAAAAGACATCCACAACTTGCCCATAAGGGTAATTTGATATGCTGATCACGAAAACGACATTCATTTTCAGCGGTGGCGCTGGTTGGCGCCACCTTGTCACGACCCTTGTTTTCGCCAAAATCGGTGTAAACTTCTATAGGGGTTATTTGGGACCCTGATTACGAATATGACATTCGTTTTTGGCATTAGCGTTGCAACACATAGTTCGTGGTTGGAGGGTGCAGACGAACAGAAAATAGGCGTACTGCCAGCGCCTTGATCTACAATTCAGAAAATTCATATGCTATTCTTAGCAAACTACACAGGTGGTATTTTTTGTGTAAGCTTCGTCGAATATAACGAGTAGGCCAGAGCCACAACGGCGGAATTTGCTTTTTCTGAATGAATTTCTTTTCTTTCTTCCTATAGATCCCCGCCCCTCATCCCATCGTACATGTGGAATAGTTAGAAGTGTACCATAGGCCGATGTCGGAATTTGCGAATTGCGCGATTCGCAAGCTCTGACATCGGCTATAAGGATGTATGCCTAGAAATTGTGTCAAAGAAAGCCAGGTGTGAAGCTTCAGTGGCAAACGGTGAACTAAGTGCAACATTCTTTAGCTTCAAATCTGAAATTAGTACCGCTCCGAAAGCGCTACCCACCAATCTGTTGCAAGTGATAGTTCTTTTTAACTTGTTAAGCGACGTGCTGTTTGCCTAGGTAATGCATAAATAGAAATATAGTGTTCATGAGTATAATGCCAGCTGTCGAGTCGAAGTCCGATCAAGCTTGTTCATATTTCTTGACTCTTCCATGTTCTGTGACCCACATGCAAGCAAGGTGATGTCTGACGGGTTTTTTCGTCATTATTCGTTTCTAAAAGCGGAAGGGCGGAAGTGGTGTAGTGGCAAGTGGCACGCTTACCACGCGAGCGGTCCGGGGATCAAATCCTGGGTCGTGAGTCGCCCGGGCCAACCAAGCCTTCCATCCCTCCGGGGTCGGTTAATTGGTACCAGACTTGTCTGGGAGGATAAAAACACTGACTTGTACATCGGCCCCGCAAGTCATTGTATAGGCCACATCGCATTCAAACGCCACTACGAATGTACAAATGGAAGTAGAATGCGTGCCGCATCCCAAAAGGGATTGATCAACGGCAAATGCTTTAGCCTCCTTTTGCGCCATAGTCACCAGAATTTATCAAAGTCCTGTCTTTTAGGGAAACCAGCGCAAACTCATTCTTTCACCTTTCGGCACCAACGCTTCCTGTGTGATAACTAGTTGCAGTGTACAAAGTTGCATGCATGGAAATTCATCTCAAGAAACAAATCTTCGAGAATCGTACACTGTGGACAGTCCACGGACACCTTAACGGAGCCAAGGGGACCTGCAGAACAAAGTTCTCGCTGTCGTGGTCATGCACCAGTTGGTGCTTCCCACGAAATGAGTGGATGCAACCTTTTGAATCCGCAGATTGGGAAGGAAAATGTTCATCGCGATAGATAAGAGTGTAGAAGGAGTATGAATTGTCCTAGCATAGATGATCTCTTGGGGTGAAGACACAAAAATCTTTAAAAAAAAATTTGTGTCTTCACCCCGAGAGATAAAACGAACTTATGGCAGTTTACTGGTGTTATTCTGATCGTGAGCTAGAATAGAAATGAGCCTCTGTGCAACCACAAAGGCTCTTTTCTGACAGCCTATTATTCGCTTTTCCAAAACTTGCTCAGCACGGTCAGCAGTTGCTATCTGTCGCGCATTGGCGAATAAGTTGTATCTGGCTGCTTGTCTATTGTCTCAAGCTGCAGCACCATTTTTTTGAAATTTTCAAAGTCCTCGTGCTCTAATCCTGGGTCAGAAGTACTCGATTCTCGTTGTTAAAAACCGCTCCATTCTTATTTCTTTGTCAATTTGTAATGAAAACAATCGCTGCCTGCGTGATGACAACACTCAGAGCAATAGAACTGATTTCATTCCTCCGCACTTGTATTCAGCTTGCCACGTTTACCAGTGAGGGCTAATCCGATTAAAAATATGCACGAACCTGTAAATCTATCAGATAAGTGTGCGGTTATACACAAATGCAAATGCAAACGAAACGAGTAGATAGACATTCATCGAGCAACTTGGCGAGTGGTTCCAGTTGGTCTTGTGCTGCACTTTTGTGCGTTTAAACATGCAACAAAGGAGCTCTTCAAATATAAAGCAAAGGTCGATTTTTAAAGATCTGAAGATCGCTGAAGTCTCCGAGCAATAGCTCACTCGAAAAAAATGTGACTTCCCGACAATTTCAGCAGGATCTTGGTGAAATCAGTACTCTGAGGCTTGCTCTGAGTACACAATTTCATCGAGACTCGGATTAGGTCTTAATTTGGGAATTCCTCAAATTTTACATATTGATCCGCAATCAATTTTGAGAGTAACAATTTGCAAGCAAGTGTGATAGGGCTTCCTCTTTCATTCGGAAACTATTCTGTGGATTGATTGCTTGCCTGTGTAGTATTTTCAGCGGTCAATTCAGCCAAGGTCTAAAATTTGACGGATTGTAGGTGAATATTCCCTCTGCGAAATTAGACGACCAAAACATACACGGTTCCTGAATAGACACGATACATATTATATAGTGCGCAACAATCAAAAAACCGAATCAAAATTAAAAGCGTCGCTTTGTATACCTAGCGTATGACCTTTAAAGAAGGTCCAGTGGTTAAGCGGCAATACAAAAACGACGAAGGAGTTTGGAATCTCACTCAAGCCTTTAGGAATGACTAATAGCTCTATATGGCTGGAGCTATCGCTGTAGAAACGGCCAACGAACAACGGATAAAATCAATGACGGGTCGAAACCGAGCATTTGTAAAATAAAAATTCAAGGAACTCTTTAAAGAATGAGCAAAACACTAAAAATGAGCATGATCAAACAAGAGGAGCTGAAAGTTGAAGCGATCAAAACGGCTATTTTTAAAAATAATGAGCGTGCAGAAAGAAGTACAGGATAGTCACAGATCACAGTAACAAGATTAAGCTTCACGAGAAATCTGCACAACTAGAAAAAGTCAAGTGGAAAACAAAAACATGTTCACTGGTGCGCAATAATCGCGAAACCACATGATCCTTCCGAGTAGCCACTATCTGCTCTAACAAGGATTGGGGTTCTCCAGTGAACAAGCTGACCGCAGCGTGTTGATAGGCGACCTCAAGTGCGTTCCGGGCATAATGAAGCGGTTTCTTGAACCCAATAATGTCTCGATGATGACGCAGGTGCTCATCTTCACCACTGTTTGTATAGCGTGGACCAGCACATTTGAGTTGGGAGTTCCAGGTGCCCTCCTTCAAACGCAATAGTCTCTGTGCAATCAGCCTGAATGAACTTCGCACAAATTTCCTCGTGTGAATACTTCCCGAGACGTGGACCTGATCGCTAACACGGCAGGCTTAACACCTTCTCAGATTTGCTAGAGTCCATCGCTGCTTCGCGCTCATTTTCAGCGTTCTTAATTAAAAATAGAGACTTCTCTTAAACGCTCAATACAATCCTTCCTAGCCATCAGTCGATTGGTCTTCGCAGAGGTGGTTGTTGCAGGTTTCCTAAAGTTCCTGATTTGCTTTGCAGCGTAATACCACGTTTTCACCATGACACCATGACGAAGGAGTTTTTATCTTATAAAGAGCTGAAGGCTTGAACAATCCAAAGAAAATAAATTTTAAGTGATAACATCCTACTATATATACAATTCGCTAAGTATGTCTGTGCGCGTATATGTGGGTGTGTGTACGTGGTTTGTCACGAAATTCATAGCGCGCTTCGCTGCAGCCATGGAGCGCTGTATTTTGAGTATGATGTAGCGGTAGGACGGGAACATGTCTGATGGGGACCAGAAAGTGATAATAGCCGATAGGGGCTAAAACAGCGTCCGAAGGCATGTGTTACTGTTCTTATTCAGATGTGGGATAAGGAAAGTATTCTATTCCTTCGCGATGTAGTCGTGATCCATTCGACCGCTAATCTGCCCGAGCTTCTTGAATGGTCGGCGTCTGTGGAAATACGATAACTATTGGTATTTCTATCTCATCACCGGCATAAGAAGTTATTCGACCGCTAAACCATCCCAACATCCAAAGCATGGTAGATGTTTACGCTGAGGGCTGATAATAAGCAGCCCAAGTAATTGTATTAGTTATCCAAAGGTCATTCGGCTGCTAGACTTTGTTAGTTCCAGAAAAATGATGGATGTTTATTGGTATTGATGAACTATGAGAAATTACTGCTTTATCATCTGATTTCCTTAATACCATCAGTCGAAATCATTGAAAGCAGTATGTTACTCAATACAACAGCCCGGCTATACTCAGTCTTCACTGAAGCCTATGTTGACATGCGCGCGATAGCGGCGGACAAATCCAGTTGATGAATAAATACCGTGTTAATAGAACCAAGTGCGCAAAAACTGCTCTCAAAATTCCATCCGTTCAATTTGAAATTTTATGCGGAACGCTCTTGTTCCAGTAATTTGTGGGCACCCTGTTATTTGATCTAGGGATTGGCTTGGAATTAATAATCTGTAATCATTTCTCGTAGATCGTAGAGCTAAATCCGATTACTTTTTGCTATTGATTTCTTTCGAATTTTTTGTTCCTTCAAATTACGGAAGCGATTTTAGCGGCTGTGGCGGTGTGGAGACCAGCTTTTTCCACTGCTTTTCGTTCAGAGACCACTAATAAACGTCTCCTCAATTTTCGTGCAGTTCTTCTTTTTAAAAAACCCTTCGAGAAACGGCAGACGCTTTATTAATCACTTTACAATTGTAGATTTGTTGAGAACAGAAACGGAGGCAAGGGATTTGCTGCGATGTCTTCTACAGCGGAAAAAGTTGGCAATATCCTGGCGAAGGTCTGCTGACAACATCACTAGACTAGCAGGTGGAACACACACCATTACGTCGTTGATCCAGAAAAACTGAAAAATACATATTGAAGAATCTTTGGAGGCACTTTAGTGAACGGAACTCTTCTGACGTTACGGTAAATTTGGAACCTAAAAACCTGAGTGGGTTTCTTGGAATGAAATGATCATTCTCAGCTTACTAGCTACTTCTACACAGTTGATTCATCATCTCATCCCTTCGCGAAGCTGTAGATGGAGGAGGACAAAATTGTGAAATTGCCCCCGTAGGTGTTCCTTCGTTTTCTTTTTCTTTGCAGGAATTGATCAACTCAATCCATGCTAATTTACCAATGCTTGCCTAAATAACTTGTGTTGACTTGCCCAGTGAGTTCGAATAAGCAGAGTCTGCAAAGGACTGATGGTGGTACCCGTAGTGCACGCGCCAGACCTTCGTTATGCAAGCAGGTGCGATAATTGTGTTCAACAGAGTAAAATACCCCTCATTTTTGAACCAGATTCGGGATTGTGACCTCAAGTCGAAAATGTGAAGTGCCACTCTGAAGGTTAGTTAATAGGTCACTGTCGTCCTTTAATAACCTCTCTGCCCTATGGTTAATAGCCGGAGTTAACTTAAACGACTGCCTGCCCACTTTCTTGCAACAGGATCCAAATCTCAGATTCGACTTGAAGGCGACCCTCAGAGGTTGCGTGTGTGCCTCATTTATTGAGTCCTTAACCGCCAGTTTTCTAGCAAGTCATTAAGTCCCTCAAGTTTCAAAATTGAATGGTTTTTCAGACAGGGGTTAGGTACAATTATGCAAATTAATAATTCGTTTCTAGAAAAATTCAAACCGTAGCCTTGCCAATATAAACTACCACCACTTTCATTCCACTGCTGCTGACAGTATACTAAGTGCCAGGGTCTCTCCTTCATATAAACTCTTCGAAGAACCGAACTATCTTCGAAGAACTCGTTTGCAAGCACGAATTCGAGATGAGCGGAGTTCAGCGCGAATGCTATCCTACTCAGCAAAGTTCTGGCCATCATCTGTCACTTTTTCGGGGTTCCGGTGGTATCCTCAAAGGAAAATGTTTCAAACACAACCCGATGCTAAAACGACCTTTCCTCAGTTCATCGCCTCCAGAGCTCCAGCATTCCAAACAAACGTACCCACTGAAACGGCATCTTATAGCGGAAGGTTAGCGCATTCGAACGGTTTTTATAAAACTTGAAAGGTTTGCTTCAAGCCGAAATACATACATTTGAAACACGGGGTAGAAAAACTACAGAACTTCCTGAAACACCTAATACTACATATTTAGCACAAACCGCACTCAACTTGCAGCTAAGAGTCGAACGGAAGCGTATTCCGTCGCGCATCTCAAAGGGGGTTCAATAATGCCGAATAGTTTACGCACAGGCATTTATGGGTGATTCACTATTTTCCTAACAAAATCGTAGTTCGCTAAAATATAATAAATCGAAACGCACTTGCATGGTCGCCCATAAATCGAGGTCTGTGTTGTTGGAGAGAGTTGCAATTGCTTTCAAGACTTGCTGCAAGCACATCATCATGGTAGAGACGAACACAAGCGCTGTGTAGAACAGTAGACCCTGAAGTAGCCCACATCTGTGATTCTAATACCACCAGCCATTTTAGACTTTGATCGGCATCAGCTGATAGGCCATTCACCATACGCCGAAATCGGAGATCGGGTGTCTAGTTCGGAGCATTAGACAAATTTATTGCTTACAACAAGGCTATGTTACATCGTCTATATTGACAGCTTCCTTATACTCGTACCTTGTCGAAGAGATGGTCCATCGATTAAAGTGCAGTTAAAATAGAAAGAGGTCAAAAGCACATTCCAGGAAAGGCTCAAAAGTGCTCTGACTCGCTAAAAGTGCAAACATGCAATTTTGCTCACCAGCACAGGAAAAAAATGGAAGCCTCTCATCAACGTCGTTGCAGTAGCTGATAGAAAATACCAATGAACAGTTTGAGAGCTGGGAGCCAAACCGTAAAGTGGGAGTTTAGTCATCTCTTGATTGTGCACATTATATCAAATGCATTGGTATCACCTGTTTCCCTTGACAGGCTCATGTTTGCTGATGGAATTCTTCGCTTCTGAAGTAGCCCTTGCTGCAGATTAACCTACACTTAAGGAGTTGATTACTTTCAAAGGACGAAATCACTCAAACCAAAGTGACAGTATACATTTTTCTGCTCTAGAAGAACAGAAATCGTTCATTTCTGCAGCGACAAAAGAGGTAGAGAACAATTAACATATTGCTGACCTGACCCGCAGTGGTGATTACTATTACATCGTGCGATGTGCATTCAACCAACCTTTTCATGGCCACTGATTCTAGAGTTGCCGCTGAATTTTGTTAATCTTCGCCATTCAACGAAGAGCCTGGTGTTGAAACAGACACTTGCCACAGAATAAGCAAGGGCGGCTCCGCAGTAAATATACCTGTTCCTCTGAATAATCATAATCGATGTAATATAATCGTTTCCCGTCGAAGAGCACGTTCACTATCCTAGCGCTGGTTTTCAAAAGTCCTTGAGCTAGCCAAAGAGCTGATTAGGCTTATGTTTAGTTTGTCATCTAAACTTATTGCTGCTAAGCTCTTTGTTTCGCTTCGAAACACGCTGCCGGCTTCCCGCGCTGCCTCGCGCTGCTCAATAACACAGATCACATCGTGATGCCCTATCCCCGGCCTCGAATCATTTGCAAGGAGCAATACTTTTGAATTTTCCTAATACAGGCAAGAAGTGCTCAACTTCTTTATACATGCCTCAAACTTATGACCTCAAACTTATGAAAGAAAGGATTCAATAACAGCTGAATTAGTATAGCCTCGACCCATATGAAGCTTTTTGATATAGCGAATATTTCCGCAATTAATCTTCGAACCTTTCAATCGTGGTGCGAATCTTGTTCATATTTGTGCAGAGCTTTTCAACAGGATGCGGACGTAGATGCTTTTAAGGAGGCACCCTTAGACTTTTTGTTTTGCGTTATCTTCTTTGAGTGTCCGTCGTGTCAGCCCTCACTCGCTCATGCTCTTGCAACAAACTAAAAATGAGTTTTCCACTTACTTTTTGTTTTGTAATTCAAGATATCATAGATAGCGATTGATAAATGTTCTCGCGTCCCCCATATTTGATCGCAATACACGCTCCAGAAAGTACCTATACGTGACAGTAGCCCCACACGTCTATTACGTAAAGACCTGGCAACTGAGTCCAAATATAGTTTCCCCGATAAATCAAACCAGCGCCCATACAATGACTGTTATAGCTTAAAAACACTGACTACAAAATTCTCTGTCAGAGTCATGGTAGCTTACCCAGCTCACACTGATATCAATTCCAGCATAGATGTAGGCTCCATTGCTATCTTGTTTGTACAGCAATGTCACTCCTATCATGTGCGTGAAAGCGGGCAAATACTACTACAATACTGCAGCCACTATCAGATCCACATGCATTCTTCGGCAGACCCTAATCTATCACCATATGTATGTGTAAACATCGCAATCAATATATATTTTAGTCATCACCCTTAACTAACCTTGTCATAACTTCTTCAGAGCAAAGCGCTGTAATCGATTGATGGGAGAACATGTTTTCTTCGATCAATGTGCTGAGAAACGTGTCCATACTGACTAAATTTATAACAAAAGAAACAAGTGTCTTGAATTCCGGACCCAGACCAAGTTGACGATTCAGTCGGTTGAAGCAGCTTGCGAATATGGCGAATAGATCAGCGACTCCTATACAGAGAAAGACGGTGCCACACCATATCACACCATATGTTTTCCTAATGATGTCGCTTTACTTGTACTTTATTTACTTTATTTTTACTTATCTCTAGGATTTTAAGGCATTATAGCCTCCAGTCGTCTAATGACACTCGCAATATTCGCTCATTCCGCTGCCATTCAATAGTCAAGTGGATACAGATTTCGCCGTCAATGCCTCACAGGCATATCTTGTCACAAAGATCTCGACGCCTAACTATCGTAGCCCTTTTCAGATAAAGTGTGCGCCCAGCGCTCGGTAAAGGGAGGGGGTGCTTTCGCATGGATGTCATTGGCAACAACACGGTCTGATTGTTATTAGTCCCAGTGTCAGGTTGTGTATTGAGAGAATTGTTAGCTTCGAAATTAGGCGCCAAACAGCGAATACTTCTTGATCGACCCAATATTTGCATCACACCCTTACTTGCGACTTGTGTAACGTTTGACTTTTCGCGACATCTCAATGGGCCTTGCAGAAGTCAAATTTGTCTGTCTTCCATTAGGTATATGTGCATCCATTACCCGTCTTGCCAGCACACTTCACTAAAAATATCGACATGGTCTTGAAAACGCTTGTAGGAAAATGACGTTCTAAATCAAGAATGGAGTTCATTAGCCTTTAGTTCAATATATTACCTTGTGGATAACCCCACATCACAAATGAGCATTCAATCAAAGGTGTTCCATTCGTTACCTGTTGCGACAAATATCACGTAAAACGCAGTTTTCAAGACCTTCACTCTGGACGTTATAATGATGAATAAAACAAAAGCGTAAGAGCATACAAGCACGCTTTCGATCAAAGTGTGTAACACGTTATGCTCCATCTTTTCTCTCCACTAAAAAAAAGCTTGATGAGCCGCACACGACACAAAGTAGTGACACAAATCATTGCTGCTTAATTCACCTGTCTCCTTGTTGTTAAGCGCAACTGTAAACGGTTAACTCCTCCACTAGAACCCTAATTGAAGACTGTTGTGGCGAAATACCGTGCCAAAAATATAAGTGGGAAAAGATTATAATGAGAAACCAATAACAGAGTTATTGCGGTACGCTAGAAAGAGAACGATCTACTCCAACCTCAAAAGGACTAATTAAGTGATGACTACACTGGCTACTACACAACAGTTTCCGCTTTCAGACGAAGAAATGAAACGTGCTTAGCAGAAGAAAATTCTGGCAAATAATTGCTTTTTTTGAAGCACATGATGGCATAAGTCTGCTGCGGTAAACTCTTTCGGGGGGGGGGGGCGCTTCCTGCTATCTTATCGAGAGTACTAGAGAGCGCTCCTTTCGGCTTCAACACTATGGATCAGATAACAGGTAAACTACTCATACAAGTGCATACATTTGATGAGAAGCGGTGTATGCCCTACACATATCGCTCACATCCTGCTCACATCCTAGGCAATTTATGCCAGGTCGTCCACACTGGGGCTCCTACAACCTTTTGCCTAAAAAGGAAGTTCATATACTAATTTCAGGTCACGGTCATTTTCTTAGAACACCTGAGGCCGAAATCTGGAAGCACCCCAGGAGTACTTCCACACTACACTGGTCTTATCAAAACATCAAAATAACGTTAAACGAATCGATTACGTGTCATTAATATTTTTTTCTTAATCCTTAGTTCGACAAAGTCCAATAAGGCCCCCCCTCCCTCTAAACTATTCATACAGTCTCTGTCCTCATGAGAGCGGTAACTACAAAAGTTACACAAAGTCAAGTGCTAAAGTTACAGGAGCTACGACGCAGCCAAAAACTAAACCTACATTCATAATTGACAAACAGGCCACTATCCTCAAGACAGCAAAGTCTCCAGAATAGTTCAATCAGCATTCAGGAATGCATCGTCGACTTAATCCGTTAGTCACATATTCAAGATATGTTTGAAACTTTGTTTATATCTAGCCCTCCTATGTTATGCCACAACCGATTTGTGAAGCAATTAGTACTGATTTATTTGCTGAAAAAGGAAAACATTTGCCTACACATCATACAAGACTAATGCGCTATTGGTAAAGTTAAGGAGCAATTTTTTTTCAGAGAAAAAAATGCTAGATGTCACATTTTAAGAACTATTAACATACTTACTACTACTTAGTTACTTAGTTACTTTTACTTAATACTTAGTTTATACTTTTGACTGTGAGCTAGGAGCACATCAATTCATACTGAGCAAATACTGTGATCAAGCTATGATGGGTTTTCTTTGGTCAATAAGTGGATCAATACAAAGGGCACATGGGAGGCGAAACATTAGCTGCGGTGTAACGCTTTAGCCACTTATCCTACAAGAAGCCAAACCAACAAATGGGGATTTGATTTTTTCACGCACAGTCTGACCAAGTTCCTAGATAAAAAAGTGTTGCATAGGGGCGCGTTCAAAGCATGAACCAGGGTGAATATCGGCCGAAGAAATCCTCGACAGGGTCGTACCTGTCGGGCTGGGTCATGGGGGTCGTACTCTTGGGGTCAGTAACAGAAGTGGTATCATGGTGCAGATAGGTAATAGGGTATAGCGCAGCAGAAAATGAAAACATCCGAAAAAACATGATATTAAATTTTCTTTGCAGGTTCAGTCGCTCCATTCCTCCACCTTCATGAGAAGGGCGTATTTGAAGGCAGTACAAAGAATGAAAGTGCATCCCCGCAAAGAAGACTGCCACATGTGCGCACGCGCTGCAAAGGCACCTCCTCTGCCTATCGCTCGCTCCTTCTCCCTTAATACCTCGCTGAGAATGACACTGTTGTTAGGGACCCTGTCGGAAAAACGACAACCGTGAAGAAAAAGCGCTGGCAAATGAAGTTTTTGCACCTTGTACGAGTTACGCAAATTGGTACTACAATGCAGCTTCTGTCAACTGGTCATGATCATATGACACCTTCGAATCGATTCTGCAACTTCGAGTGAGGTCGGATGCATGGCCTATACTCAGACAAAATTCGATGATGACGATTGCCCCTTTTCCTATTGCTTATGTTGGGAGGATGTTTTCTAGACCCATTTCAAGCGTTGCCAACAATTACACTTGCAATGGTGAAGGAGGGAGCGGATTTTCAGGTGGCCGGATCCGTCCTCGATACATACTCGACGCAGATATCTTCTCAACTAGGAAATGTAGAAGAAAGCTAAGAAGACCATCAGAAAGCGCAAACCTTCCGCTTTCCAAAACTATCTTCACTTTTTCAGGATCTCACGTTTTAAGAGAGATATTGCTCTTGAAGTGGCAAAAACTCGCGTGAAAATTTCAGCGTCCTCGACGTTTACTCGACGAAATTTGAGAGACCCTATCTTTCTGCATGGAAGACTTTCAGAGCAATTTCAATACTTCTTGGAAACGCGAAATCCAGCTCTATCTAACCCTACCTCAAACTGCTTCAAAGGTTATGAAATGGAGGAATGCAACCTTTTCATCGAGGGTGTAGATTTCGACGGTTTTTTTCGGGATTTCAGCAAATCTGACCCAGTGACAATCGCGCCGCAGCTGCCGTTGAATCGGCCGTTGATTGATACACTCGGCTGTTTTGATATACTCAAGCAGGAATTAAGATTAAATCGCAACCCCGTGCCTTCAGGATTTCTGTGCATTTCTGAACGAACCTGACTTTGAGGTCACACAAAGTTAATGCCTCTTTCCTCGAGTCGATATTTCAGTAAATACACAAAAGTGTGCAGCGATGAAAGACAGTGCATAGATGACAAGATGAGGCGTCAATAACATTATTTTGCAGGGATTTTTTTTTGATTATTTGCAGGATTTATTTTGATTAATTAATTGAATTAATTTGCTCTGTTTTGGGGGTCGTGCCAGGATCTCGATTTCGGGGGGGGGGTCGTACTTCTGCGACCACGTACTCGACACGATTTTCACCCTGGTCTCACGAGCGCGACATAAAACAATGAAGAGGAAAGGAGAACCACTTCAGGACTTGTCGGAAACGCTATAATCAAGGCCTTGACCTACTGTAACGTCGCATGTGGTACGATGGGGAGACAGGGCGCTCAAAGATGACAAAACACGCGAGAGATCACAAGTTGTGTTTGCCCTATCTGAGAGTGCCCGCTAATCTCTACACCAATCGAGGTGGGTAGGAACATTGCAACGGGGGCCGATGGTTGCAGACTCGCAAGAATTAGTGCCCCAGCCGCGCAATTTCTGTGACGAAGCTGAGTGGTCTAGGTAGGTACAGACCTTAAAATACCCCTCCGAGTCCCACCATGTCGGCCGGAATGCCTTCCAAAAGCAAAAATTTGGCTCTTCTTCGACAGGACAAAACGCCTACAGACAAAATGCTTTTCAGAATACAATCATGAAACTTCGTCATATCAGTGTTCAAAAGGAAATGATCAGAGTTTGGCTTCATATTGTAGTAAGCTCGGAAAATTTCACTCGGCGATCCACTTTCCAATCGGATTGTTTTCATAGAGTCCTTGAGAATCAATCATCCAACTTGCAACACGACATTCCCAAACAGCACTTACGCGCCGATTGCTACAGTCTTTTACGAGACTGTGCTCATCATACATCTATGCATACCCGCATCTTTCCATTAAAGCAAGAGGATCGAATGGGAGTTCATGTGATCGGGACATCAAAACATGCGATGAGAACGTTTATGGAGACAAAAAAAACAAAAGCGCATAGAAAACACTAGAAATTCCAGCCTGTGAGGCGGTCGGTCGCCGAGAGAAACACGCAAACCGAGGGGAAAATGTGAAATAGTGCCGCGCACACGAGAGGGCGAGACCAAGCATCCCATCCGTGGTTGATAAAGGTGGCAGCACGGCAGCACACAAAGCAAGGTCTTAGCGCTATTGCCTCGCAGATTTTCGCAACAGTGTCGGTCTCCTGCCCTTCAAAACCCCTCATCTAACTCTAGAAGGGACTGGCTACTGGGACTCAAATGAATCCTTCGCGGGTATTCTTGCATTCTTTCTCAATATGAATGTATAAGAGAAACAAACCTACAAAAACTACACTCTATGGACAGTCGAAGGTAATGGGCGGAGCCAAAGGCGGGCATGGAAAGAAGTCCGCCTTGGGCCGGCTACGTATCAGGCGACGCAATGAAAGAATCGGGTTAAAGCGTGCGATTTTGGAGAGTAGAGACAAATCGATCGATAGAATAGGATGCAGTAGAAGTGTGAGATGTGAATGCAATAAGTCAAAAGGCCAGAAAAAGTTTCCAGTAAACATGTAGTAGTGGCATCTGGTCCTTACCTGACTTGCCTGTTCCACGAGGGTGTCGGTATACTCGTGTCCCGAAGTTCAGGCAGGCTTCCCATTGCACCTATAGTAGTGCTATGGGCACCATTGCCGACTGGTGCAGGTAAGGTACCTGGATTCCACTCAAAGTCACCCAAGTTTTGAGAGGTTTTCCTTGGTTCCTCGTTAGAGGATCAGCAGTGCTAATTTTTCCTCGTGCTGCTATCTCTTTGAATGCAGGAAAGGGAATAGGGTTGCAGGAGTCCTTTTATACTGTAGTTTTTAATAGTTTCGTGAAGATAATAGGGCTACCGTCCTCATTGACTAACCACAGTGTTTTCTATTGTTAGTTTCTTTATAGGCGCGTCAACTGCACGCATGAATAAAAATAAATAAAATAAAATAAACCACTCGAGAACCAAGTGGAAGCATTCCCGTCGCCAGCATTTGTGACAGATGTCGGCGGTACTTTGAACGCGTAGCAGCCCTTTCGATTTTTCGAATTTTTTACCAAAACAAAAGCAATTTTCTGTTCTTTTCATTCTTATCGTGGATAATGAGTCTCAAGCCAGTGATTTATGGCTGAAATAGAATCATGATTTTTCCGTGAAGGATTCCTTTAATCACGGTCGTGGCTTCGAATCCATTGCATCAAATGGCAGTTCCTGATTCAGCAGTGGTAGCCTGGATTCTCAACCGCATTTGTGGAGATCCGAGTGTGATTGTTAATCCTACCGCCGTTGATTTATTGCGGTGTTCTCCTAGTCCTAAAAACGGGGCAAGTCTCTAAAAATGCTCACCATCACCTCTTCGAGCACCACTGTTCGAATACGTGAGAAGGGTGGGGCTAGCGAAGCTTGTGTAATGGTTTCATCAGGGTCAACTTGCGAGATGAATTAACTTTGTGTACGACCAGATTCTTAATAGTTAATACCACTCTATCATTCTTGTTTTTAAAGAAGAATAGTGCTTAAAATGAGAATATTATAATACTGTGTTTAGGGTCAAACCGCGACAAGTAGCTGAAGAAGGACAACACACAGCTTAGTTCAGAAGTTCGTGCACCACTGGTGAGCACCTGGCTCAACTTTTCGACTCTCTTCATATTTTTATCACTTCTTATTCAAGAAGTAGGTTAACTTGTCGCAGCCGTTCAGGATCTTATGTTAGCTATAAATTCGGCGATGTATGGATTCAACGGTAGCGAAAACGGTCCTAGTTCTCGAGTCGACCAAGTCAAGCTCCTTTTTTGAGAACCTTTTTTTCTGCACACTGTAATGCACGGAACATAATGTCGTGTTTCATTTTTGCTCAGAAGACAATAGTAGCGTCAGAAAAATAGTAGAGGTGTCAATGGTTCGAATTCTCCTAAGGTGACTAAACTCAATTTCAGTACTCGCTCTGCCCAAGTGATCCATGACATTTAAATACCGAAGATCTGCACCCACTCTTCATTCCCCAAAAGTGTTATTCTTCTGTGAGTAAAGTGGAACCAGAAGTGAACAATTAAGTGTAGAGGAGGGAGGGAGTAACAATACTTCATGCGAAGGCCCGATTTTTTCAAATTTGTACGCATCAATTCTTTTTCAGCTTATATTTGAACTGTTATTATCTACAGAAATTCGACACCCAACAGCAATCAATCGTAAACTTTGTCATTAGAACCTCCTTGCACCAACGGTATTTCAATATCAGTAGGGCAGGGTCAAGCGAGGCGTTGAGGAAAATTTGGAAATACGACCCCCCCCCCACCCTCCGCCGGAGGCCGAAGTCCATGAAACAACCCTCTTCAAAAGCCGAACTATGAAAAGGTTGAAAAGCTTGTTTAATTCTCCCCCAAAACTGCTCATAAAAAGCCCTGCTACCCCACCGCCCACAAAAAATTCGTTTAAGAAGTACAAAAGTGAAAAAGTCAAAGAATAATCATTATTGATGAGTCCTACCAAACGAGCAAACGAGAAACAGACCAGAAAACGACAAACTACTAAAAATGGCATACTATGACAACATCTCTTCTTTATTTATTTCCTCCACAAGACTTACCAAATTCTAGTACTACACAGATTGTGGTTCTCAATTTGCACGTAGCCCTTCAGTTGAAAGAAGCTTTTTAACCGCCTTCGCCAGCTGTGTGTTGACTGGACTTTGGCGTTGACCGTGGAGCAGCTTATTTACTATTGAAATTTGAACAAATATTCAAATGATTATAACTTTCTTCAAATATGACGAATTTTCAATCTGAAAGCAGATTTGGGAGTTTTGTGAAGAGCTTTTCTAAATCAGTACTGAAATTACAGGAAGTTATAAGAAATAACAAATTTAGATCAAATAACGAGGAAAATTCGAGACGAGCACGAGTTTTTACACTTTCCGAAGCAACAACTTGCTTCATTTTCGTCAAATTCGAAAAGTTAATATGGCAGACAAAACTAGAAGATTTTCTCTACCAAACCGTTGCTAAAGCAGCTCTATACGTCCAGTATTCAAAAAATGGCCACGTTGAGGATTTTTGCAAAATTAACGAGGAAAATTTGTGATGAGTGCGAGTTTTTTTACTTCCTAAAGCCATAACTCCGTTCAAACTCATCCAATCCGAAAAGTAAATACGCCATCATAAACTAGAAGATTTGCTCTATCAAATGCTTACTAGAACTGCTCCAAACGTCCAGTATTAAAAAAACGGCTACGTTGAGGATTTTCGCACGAGTACCGCCGAAAGGTACTTTTTCGCTACATTGGCACTATTTCAACGGCTGTATATCCTTTTAAGGGCGTATGTACTAAAGTAAGAGCAGATTTGGAATCATTGCTTTTCTCTTTCTAAGAAAAGTGATTGATTAGCGTTTCTCAACTTTAAAGGTTACATGTTTATAAATTTAACCCTGAAGAGTCCGTTAACGCAATGTTGAATGGTGTACACCTCCCTGTAAATGCGCACGGACACTTTCAGAATTCTCTCGATTGTTCCTGAATTGAGGTTGTCCAAGGAGCCGTAGTTGAAGCGCGCGCAACAACTAGACCCTTTCTCGGATGCGCCGTGTACCTCACATCCCTTCAGATTCGGGGTCTTACTTGAAAGATGAAATATCTCTTGGAAAGCGTGCGAAATTCAGATTCTTTAACTTGTGTGGTGATAAAACACTGAAGTAACTAAGAATTACCGGACGCCTCAGAATCACGAAAATTTTGTGTGGGTGAAATATCATTTTCATTGGAAATCCTCTGGCCTGGCATCGACTCATCCTTGATATTTGTCTTCCGACGGTGATGATCCCACTGCATCAAAATGGCTCGATCTCTTCCACCCAGCGGGCCAATACGACCCCCCCCCCCTGCGACGTGTCGAGGATTCCTCAACGCACGCTTGACCCTGGTAGAGGGTCAAAAAAAGCTCGTTTATGTCCCCATAGGAGAACTTCTCTCTACTCCAGCTCGTAATTCTCGATTGTTGAGCTTTAAAATATTGTTTCCGTATGATTGATGATATTTTTTAGTTGCTCAAATATACCCTTTAAGCTGAATAACAAACAAGCAAAAGCTGTTTGTTATTCAGCTTAAAGGGTATAGATTGTAGACCCTTTTTAGGTTTCATTTGCAGTAAATTTGAAGTGACGGCAATAAAACAAGAGTAGCATGAAAGACGTCATCTGCTGTCATCTTATGCAGCATTGTAAAATAGGTTTGAGATTGCTATAAATTGTTACTTGCTTGTATCAGTGTCTGTTCTTGTTTCTTAGCTAATTGGATTGGATAGAAGCAAGTACTTTGCGGAGGACAACTCAACAATTTACCTCACCCTACCTGTCACTGGAGTGGCAAGTTAAGGCCAAATTGTCATTCTCATTCAGGCCTTCGAAAGTGAAATGTATAGTACTGTCTACGTGGCTCGACACCATATGTAACTTCAAATTTGCCTTTGCTATCTGTGTGACAATTTCTTGAAACAAGTAGGTGGAGGGAAAGCACAGCGGTAAAGATCCTGATTATAGACAGGATGTCGTGGGATTGACTACAGTGAAAGTTCTTTTGCTTTTCCTGAACTGTAGCTAGGATGAAACATTTTTGGCAAAACGGTGAAACTCCAGTTCGGGGGGGGGCACTCCATTGCTATCTTATCCGTAGTACTAGAGAGCAGTTCTTTGGGCTATCGAACACTACGGATAAGATAATAAGTGAACGACTCATTTCGAGCGTACTTTTGATAAGGACCGGTGGATGTCCTACATTCCACACTACCTGCCCACATCCCATCCACTTTTCTGCACAGGTGATCCACCCTGGAGCTCCTGCACCCTTAGCCCTTTGCGGAGGTGTCCTTTCTCCTGGTCCAGGACCGTTCCCTTGGGTCATGGCAGGCGGAAATGTGAAAACGTTTCAGGGTTTCTCACCCATTACACCAATATTTATCAGAAGTCTACTTTAAATGAGTCGATTACGTGTCGTGAGCCCTCTAATCCTTATCTTGAGTATTGGAGAAAAAATGGAGTGGCCCCCCCGAACTGGAGTTTCACCGGGCAAAACTATGGACTGAAAACACGGACTTGCACGGACTCGATATCATGAATTTTCGGCTTCGACTCACGGTCACTTTCGCTGCGTTGCTGTGCTTCGTAACTTCTACGATGTCGTTCTTCCTTCAAATACCGAAAGCGGAATTGAACTCAGAGACTCGAAGCAAGTACATACACGGGACGAAAAGGAGCCTTTTCTACTTGCACACATGATCAAACTTTTCGCTGCAAGGAGAGCCGCTGATCATAAGAGTTTTACGTTAAAATTTCCTTAGCTGCCCTCATATGCAGAAGCCGTCCCTCTCTCACTGTCCCCATCGTCTTCAGAATATAAACGTCATCGAACGTCATCTGCCATCACCATCCGAACATGAGGAGGCTTACAAATCGCTCTAACCTGAAGCTGCTACATAGTTCTTTCAATTTGATAACTAATGGAAAGCTCTCTAGAGACAATGGTTCACCTGTGCAAAGACGCTTCTGATCAGAGTCACAGATAAAGTCGTGTTGGTCTGCGATCCAATGAGGACCTCGTTCAGCTCGAGTCCTTCTAGTGCACCTTGTTTCCATCCTTGGATAATTTTCTGATGTCCCCGAGTAAAAGGCTCCCATAGAGTTTATTTGTTTATTTACTAGAATGAAATGTGCTCTTCAGTCCATATTTGAGATCGCTCTGTTTGGATTCAGCAGAGTGCACAAATTCCGTCTTAAATAGGACCAGTAGCTCTTTCCTTCCTCTCCCTTGCAGCTTAACATTTCATTTTGACCGACTAATTGACCATTTTGCTGGAAAGAATTCGATTTTTTTTCATAAATGTGAATTTTCTGAATAGTTGTATGCAGGTGAGCTACAATCAGAAGTTCTGGGTGATTGAATGCGTGCTATGTTTCGGTTCGACCACCGATCTCATCACCTTCAAGGCTTTAGGAATTTACAGGAGTTTTGAACAGCTGCTTTGGAGCATATTCGAGCTGAGTGCAACCTTAGCTGCTCTTCTCCGTTCCCTCCATGTATTTCGAGTTGGAAAAAGAGAATCATGCAAACGTGCTCTTCGAGTATTCCGTAGTTATGGCTTTGAAAAGTGAGAAAAAACCATTCATAACCAAGGTGATCCATTGCCAGAGCAAGAGATGCTCTTCGCATTGGAAAAAATAGCAGTTTGCATTGATGTAAAACAAAATAAAGCATTCAAGAAAGGCAGAAGGCATATCACATTATTCAGCTTGTGCTGCGATCCGAAGGTACTTTAAGAAGGCATAGAACAAAGTTTGAAAGACAGCTGCTGGTGAAAATGCTCCTTACGTCAGACACAACACTGCAGTTTACTGGCTATTCAACTCGTCACTCCTCGTCATTGCGATTTCATCATATTCATCGTTCTTTTCGTTTGCTATGCTTCTTTTTCAGCGATACTCATAAAATGAGTGAGTGCCCTCCCAAATAGTAAAAGGCAGAATGATAAGCCACTTGAAAACCCAAGAAGGAATCCGAGACGGGGTCAAGCGTAGTGTTCGCATTTTTTCAAAAATTTTACGACCTCTAGGTGGTTTCGATAAGCTCCCACCACCATTAGCCTTTAGGGGGGTCTCCTTATACTCCAATACGGCTCCACTTCCCACCCCCACCACAACCCTCACTATAGCATTTGATTCTGATAGCAGTCAGTCACACTTACACACTTGCTCTCTTGCTCCGAGGCGGCTGTCAAGCGGTGTAGGGGGGGGGGGGGGGAGGGAAATGTTTTAAGTAATCCGCAAGTCCTTTAGTTCTCTCTAATCCACGCCCTCTGTTGAAGTTTTCACAAAACCGTCAAACATCCCGTCCAGACCCCGTTTCCCACAAGCACGATACCTTCAAAGGCAAACTCCGGGATTGAACTAGTGCTGCCTAGTGAAATCTTTACGAACGCTGAAACTAAGGTCTTACCTTTAACAGGGTCGGATGTGGTACGATGGCGAGAAAGGGCGGTCAAAGAAGACAAAATACGCGAGAGAGCACGTCGTTTGAGAGAGCACGCTGATCTCACCACCTCTCGCGGTGGGTGGGAAGCGTTGGAAATTGGGTCGATGGTTGCCGGCCCGTAAGGAATAGCGCCCTAACCGCGCAATTTTTGCGACGAAGCTGGAGTGATCTAGGTAGTTACAGACCTTGCAATTTCCCTAGTGGTATCCCTCCTACTAGTAGACGGGCCAATCCCGGGGTTTGCCTTCAACTTGTAAATATATAACTAGCATATAGACTCCCCGTTCGCGCTTTTTCAGGAACTGATTAGCCTGAGCAACCGCAAATACGACACCCTTCTGAAATAGCTAATACGACCCTTTCGAGAAGTTCAAACAGACAGTTGCCCTTGATCCGGGGTTTCACTGAGGAAAGCCTGATGTGGCTACATTAATGTGCTAACCCCTAAGCATAGTTCCTGCACCCTGGGCGCGCCAAGCACCCAGTCTTACTTCTTCTTCTTCTTCTCCCTAGCGTTAGTTCGCGCAGTCGCAGCGTCCGCGACCAGCATCTTAACAAGGCGAAAAATTCAATATTGTTTTCAAAGAAATGACTAGTAAGGTGCCAGGTGAATCAGCTGAGTTTACGCAGTGACCTTTTGAAATGAACAATATCCAATGAATTGCCTTACTTGCAGTTCGGCCTACCATCTGCCAAAGAAGCTCTCCTCTACTACTCACGCACTTCTCCACTATTGTTGAGTTTTGCAGTGTGGAAGCTTAATATGAAAAAGATCCGATTTACTAACAAGGTGGAAACATCATCACAAGTTCGTCGAACGGGAATGAGTCTGAGGAATTCACTTCGAGATATCAAAACCGCATTCAATTCAGGCAAATTGTCTGCCATTCATTCCTCATTCCAGGAATAGCGCATCAGCAGAATGCCATCCTAGGACAACTCCGACATTTTTGCAACTTTTTAGAATGGAATTGATTCATAGCAAGATTTTAATTCATCAACATCAATCCCAACCATCACCTCAGCTATGTCACCTCACAGGTTCCTCGTGTGATTCATGTGGTACACATAGTGTCACATAGTGACGTTGCATTAATCTGCACCACGGGCAAGCAAAGAGTCAGATCCCCGGTACCATTCGAGGGCCACCTCCATATAGACATTTTATTAACGCTCACAACTCTGCGCTATTAATCAGTTACTTAGGATTCGAGTTTTTTCTGACAACCATGGGCCGCCGTATTCTATGCTCCCCAAAGCTAGAGATGATCCAAAGTTTCCTATTTAACATTCTGTTTGTTGTATTGTTACGTTTTTTCATTTTCAGTGCACGTTTACTTTTGCCTACATACATACATTAATGTAGGTCCTTTGTCGAGCAATCCCGGATGGGAACACAGAAAAAATTTAAAAGGCATTTCGTCCCCTGACTCCTTCGGGGAGAATAGCATACTGCCCCATATGTAGATTAGATTTTCGTGAACACAACAATTTGGACATCATTGACTCACGTCCATTCGAAAATTCTATCTAACATTTAATTTATGGTGGTTGAACTTCATCCCAAATTTCCCAATTCTAATAATTTCCATTCGCTAATGAAGGTCCTAAACAACGAGATTAGCTGAGCCCATGTTTTGATGAAAGCCTAAGGGAACGAAAACCACAAAAACTCAAGAAAATCTCGAACGAGGTTCATTTACTGAAAACCTTGCTCGAGATTTTCTTGTTGCAATGACGTTGAGTTGTCATTAAGAGATCGATCGAAGCGACTAAAACAAAAGCAATACGTGGAAATATCTTTGTAATAGAGGACATGCTTATTACTACGTATTTGGAATTTCTGTTACGAAGCGCCGGCCGCTGTAACGCTCATTCAGGTAAGCCTTTGTTGCCTGTAAAATAGCGTAAAGCAGGGCTTATACCGATCCACAAATAGTCGGAAATTCCGTATGCTGCGTCCTTTCCGTGGCTATACCACTAAACGTCTCTTGTTTGAGCTTACCTCCCTCAAAATTGGAAAAACAAATGATGAGCAAAAACAAGTCTTTTTCAAGCATACCTCCATGCCAAGATCAAAGTAATGGTCCACGGAAAAACAATTTTGTTTCCCCTATAAATCGTTAGTTCAGAGCCAGTCGCTACGATAATAAAAAAAAACGAAAAATAGCTTCTTTCTTTTGACAGTCATTTAGGAGAGCAGAGAAATTTATCACTCGTTTGAGTCTCCGCCATTCATCTGCAGCAAATTTTGGCGCTAGGAGCGCTCGAAGGAACGATCCTGCTGGCGAGTTGGAGCTTACCTTTGTGTTATCAACCGACAAGGTCTGACAATAAGAGAGATAATGGTGGACGAGCTCGATAGCGATAACGGTGTTCTATTACGCTGCCATTGCAACCCCTTTCACGTCCAGGTGTAGCTGCTAATCGGAGGTGGGTTTCGGCGCCTTAAGGCACCACTGTCTCTGAAGCGCCACCTATCGTCTCATTCAGGACCCCTACCCAACTATAATAACTACTTAGTTTTCCCTATCGTCCCATAGTCCTTGACCATGGTTTTAGGGTCACAAAGCGGGTTCCCAAAGGCTTGTCTTTTTTTCGGAAATCGAATATTGATGGATGGAACTTTGTACACTTTTCTACTCATGGCAAATAACGACTTTCTGCGAGAGAAGAAGAGGGCAATTCTCGTGGACGACTCCTTCAGGAGAAAGTCGCCCCTGAACTATTTGGCATCGGCACGATGAGAACTTCCAAAAGATACTTCAACAGTGTTTTGGATTTGTGTCGAGAATTCATGACTATCCAAACTCATCGACCAATGGCACCACTATAACGCAACGGTTACTATTATCAAA